>JAXCGZ010010111.1:35000-47773 GCA_037179515.1 Halocaridina rubra | reverse complement strand
GGGAAAAGGGTGAAGTCCGAAGTGGTATTTCACACAAAGTCATACTGACAACCTTCTCGAGCAGTAATGAAATTGTTCCATCAATAAAGTAGTAGTAGTAGTAGCAGCAGCAATATTTATTGTTGTAGTAATTATCATGAAGTTTTTGGGCAATTCGGTTTGTAATACAATGAGAAAAAGCAAGAGGAAAAAGGATTAATACAGTTCTCCTAATACCATCTCAGGAGAGATATCCGCAAGGGGGAAATACCATCTAAGGAGAGATCCGCAAGGGGGAAATACCATCTAAGGAGAGATATCCGCATGGGGGAAATACCATCTAAGGAGAGATATCCGCAAGGCGGAAATACCATCTAAGGAGAGATATCCGCAATGGGAAAATACCATCTAAGGAGAGATATCCGCAAGGGGAAATACCATCTAAGGAGAGATATCCGCAAGGGGAAATACCATCTAAGGAGAGATATCCGCAAGGGGGAAATACCAACTAAGGAGAGATATCCGCAAGGGGGAAATACCATCTAAGGAGAGATATCCGCAAGGGGGAAATACCATCTAAGGAGAGATATCCGCAAGGGGGAAATACCATCTAAGGAGAGATATCCGCAGGGAGAAGACTTTATTACCATTACACAGAAAACAACATACAGGTATTCGGACATTTACATAATATCCATAATTCATCGCTCTGCCTATGTCAAAATAATTAACGCCCAAGACATCAAAATATTATAGTGATCACCTGCCTTGAGTTGCAAATAAGTAAAATGGCTGATTATTCCAAAAATGTGAACTTGATAAAATGACAATCAATTTTATAATCGTTTTGTCAAGTTCACATTTTTGGAATAATCAGGCACTATAATTATTCGCATCTCAAGGCAAGTAATCGCTATAATATTTTGATGTAATGTATTTTTGGGAGCGTAATGTATTTTGACATACAGCCAGAGCGATGCATTATGGATATTATGTAAATGTCCTAATAGCTGAACGCTGTTTTCTGCGTAATGGTAATAAATTCTTCCTCCTGGGGATATCTCCTCTTGCTTTTTTCTCATTATAGTACAAACCGAATTGCCCAAAAATTTCATGATAGTTACTACAACAATAAATACTGCTGCTACTACTACTACTAGTTTATTGAAGGAACACTTACATTCCTGTTCGAGAAAGTTGTCAGCATGACTTCGTGTAAAATATCACTTCGGACCTCACTCTTCCCTTTTCCTCATATTAGTGATGTTTTAATACTGAATTAACGATGATGATGATAATAATAATAATAATAATAATAATAATAATAATAATAATAATAATAATAATAATAATAATAATAATGATAATAATAATAATAATAATAATAATAATAATAATAATAATAATAATAATAACAATAATAATAATAATAATAATAAAATAATGTGGTACCTCACTCCTGACCCCTTTCATAGCTAGGATACAACACAAACACGCTCAAAAACAAAAACAAAAAAACACGAAGTATTAAAACGTGCAAGATTAAGACAGAAATATCTATTGTCTAACAGATGCAGATCAAATTTACCGAAATATGAAGCAACAGTACCCTAAATTCTGCTCATTTATTATTAAAAACAGTGATAGAAGGAAACAACTGCGATAAAAGTAATTATATGACATAGTACATTACAAACTCAAGGATATGTATGTATGCATGTATGTATGTATGTATGTATGTATGTATGTATGTATGTATTTATGTATGTATGTATGTATATATGGATGGAGGGATGGAGGGATGTTTGTGTGTGTGCTTTAGATAATATCTGTTGTTGCTGAACTTATCACGGTGGGCATGCAGGCTAGAAGGAATAACAAAAAAATAAATAAATAAATAAATAAACACAAAAAACTGACAACTGTTCATCTGCGTCTTTTTCGTTGTATGTATGAGCAAAAGCAAGCTCACATCTCAGCTGGTTCCAAAATTAAGCAGGCCTTAGATTTACCTGGTTAATCTTGGCCAAATCATTTAAGTACAGAGGGAGGTCCCGCCGGGGGAGAGGTGTGTCGTGGGCGGCGACTTAATCGGGCATATAGGACATGACAACGATGGAGTGAGACGAGTTCATGGAGGCAAAGGTACTGGAGTGAAAAACCAGGAGGGGGAGAGTGTGCTGGAATTTGCCATAGCATTTGACATGGCGATCCTGAACACGTTCTTCATGAAAAACAGCTACCGGACATACAGGAGTGGTCCCAGAGAGAGTCAAATCGACTTCCTACTGTATCGAAGAGAAAACATCCGAGAAGTGGAAGACTGTAAAATACTACAAGGAGAGAGTGTGGGAGCGCAGCACAGCCCAGTTGTGGCGAAGCTGGTTGTAAGGACGCGAAGGACCGGAGTCGAGAGGGGAGAACCTAGGATCAAGTGGTGGAAACTCAAGGATGAGGTGGTGCGGCAGGAGTTCAAGAGGAAAGCACTACAAAGAATAGAAGAGGCAGAGGAGGTGGATCAGTGGTGGAAAAGGAACAGTGAAGTGATCAGGAGTACGGCAGAGGAAGTCCTCGGAAAGTCATCTGGAAAGAAGCCGAGAAACGGAAAAGAGTCTTGGTGGTGGTCCTCAAATTGCAAAGAGATGATAGAAAAGAAGAAAGAGATGAAGAAAGCTTACGACAAGGAAAGAACAGAGGAGCGTAAAGCTATGTTGAAAGATGCAAATAAGGAGGCGAAGAGGGCTGTAGCACAGGCGCGTGCAGCAGCACTGCAGGATATGTATGAGAACCTTGACACAAAGGAGGGACAGAAGAGAATCTATAAGTTAGCAAAAGAAAGGAACAGATCGACAAAGGACCTAACATCAATAAAGCAAATCAAGGATAAGAACGGAAGAGTGCTTACTGACCCCGACATGATTAAAATGCGGTGGAGGGACTACTACGAAGAACTTCTAAATCAGGAAAATCCAAGAATACGAAGAGGTGAAGGAGTGGGAATGGAGGGAGAGGTAGATCCTGTGAGTGAGGCGGAAGTCAGAGAAGCGTTGAAGAAGATGAAAAATGGAAAGTCAGTAGGGCCAGACCAGATTCCGGCAGAGGTATGGAAGAGTTTGGGCGAAGAAGGGATACGGGTGCTGACAAAGTTCCTGAACATGGTGATGAAGGAAGAGACTATCCCGAACGAGTGGAGAGATAGTATAATGGTGCCGATTTTCAAAGAAAAGGGAGACATCCAGAGTTGCAACAACTATAGAGGAATTAAGCTAACATCTCACACTATGAAACTGCTGGAAACAGTGTTGGATAAAAGGCTGAGGGAGGAGACAGAAGTTTGTAGTGAGCAGTTTGGTTTTATGAAAGGTCGAGGAACAATGGATGCAGTATTCGCAATGAGGCAGACAATGGAAAAATATAGAGATAAGCAAAGAGGGCTGTACATGGCGTTTATTGACCTGGAAAAAGCTTATGATCGGGTCCCGAGAAGCGAGGTGTGGAGGAGTATGAGGTCGAAGGGAGTGAAGGAGAAGTATGTCAAGATAGTTCAGGACATATACAGGGAAGCCACAACAAGAGTAAGAAGTACAGTTGGCACTACAGAGCCTTTTCAGGTGAAAGTTGGACTCCATCAGGGATCAGCTCTTAGCCCCTATCTATTTAACCTTCTCATGGATGTGGTGGTGGAGGAAGTGACAAAGGAGGCACCATGGAGCATGCTCTTTGCAGACGATATTGTTTTGGTCTCCGAGAGCCGTGAAGAATTGCAAGAGAGGTTGGAGCTATGGAGGGGTTTGCTGGAGGATTACGGACTGAAGGTGAGCAGACAGAAAACGGAGTACCTGGAGTGCAATGTGACACAAGGAGGCGACCTGTTCATGCAAGACCACAAGCTCCCAAAGGCGGACGCCTTCAAATACCTCGGCTCCTACGTAACGAAGGATGGAGACCTAGAGAGAGAGATTGATCATAGGATCCAGGTAGCGTGGAACAGCTGGAAGAGAACATCAGGGGTGCTATGTGACAAGAAAATCAGTGCTAGAGTGAAAGGAAAAGTGTACAAGTCAGTTGTGAGACCAGCGTTGCTGTACGGAGTGGAGACGAGTCCAGTGAAAAAGGTTCAGGAAAGGAAGATAGATGTCGCAGAAATGAGAATGCTGAGGTGGATGTGTGGGGTGACGAGGGAGGACAGGATACGAAATGACCG
Source organism: Halocaridina rubra (assembly GCA_037179515.1). Classification (NCBI taxonomy): domain Eukaryota; kingdom Metazoa; phylum Arthropoda; class Malacostraca; order Decapoda; family Atyidae; genus Halocaridina; species Halocaridina rubra. Next base: position 43,590 of record JAXCGZ010010111.1, on the reverse strand, counting down.
GATCAGAGGTACAGTGAAGGTGGTGGAGGCATCGGCGAAAGCGCAGGAGAGCAGATTACAGTGGTTCCGTCATGTGAAAAGGAGAGAAGAAGACTACGTGGGTGTGAGAGTGATGGAGATGGACGTGGAGGGCAGACGTAGACGAGGAAGACCTAAACTACGGTGGAAGGACCGACTGAAGGAGGATCTCAGAGAGAGACAGCTGGAGGAGGAGCAAGTGATGGACCGGAACCAGTGGAGACGACTAGTGAACAGATGCGACCCCATATGAAAATGGGAACGCAAATAGAGGAAGAAGAAGAAGAAGAATCTTGGCCAAATCATGTGAGCTGAGTGTAATGGCTTTACTATTAAGAATCTATACCAAGACCCGTTCTACCCTAGGATGAAATAGCAAAACCATGGTATGGGACAGAAACATATGAAGAACACTGGCCAGAAACATCGACCCCACATAAAAGTGGGAAAAGATGTAGACAAAGAACAAGAAGTGAAGTCATATTTTCATTGGGATGATAACTTCTCAGTATATTAGAGTCATCAATCTCTCTCTCTCTCTCTCTCTCTCTCTCTCTCTCTCTCTCTCTCTCTCTCTCTCTCTCTCTCTCTCTCTCTCTCTCTCTCTCTCTCCTCTCTCTCTCTCTCTCTCAAATTCGTCAGTTATTGTCACTATGACCAAATGAAAAACACATCTATCATAACTGTCAAAACAAGCAGTGAACACCGTTTAATAACATTTACATAATCGCGGTGTAATGGGTGGAAAAAATGTGTTCGAAAAATACATTCCGATATCGATATGTACCTGCAAAATTAATTAATGTTTTGCATACGTTACAATTACTAAACAAATGCCGCCCAGTGTCAATGGATGTTCACATTATGAAGTTATATCTCAATCTTGAACTTCTAATAGGTTTGGAGTTGTTTATTCTAAGTTGATAATCCTCTTGTACACGGACACTTCCACGTTCTTCTTCATTTTCTTCTTCTTTTTCTATCAATTATTATTATTATTATTATTATTATTATGATTATTATTATTATTATTATTATTATTAGTATTATTATTATTATTATTATTATACATACGGGTGAAGAAGAAAGACTTCCAGACTGACAATTCTTTTCCGTCGTAAGACGCTACTAAAAGGGATATTGCTTGTGGTGGGAAGAATAAAATCCACACTCATAATCCCAGAGCATGTTAGAGGCGACTATAGGTGATATCCTTGCTGGTGGGTGAAAAAGAATGCAACACTCGGATTGTCCAGCACGCCGAAAAAAGTTTACTACAGTTTGTGGCTTGTATTAAGGGGGGTTTACACGGTGAAACGGTTCGTCGAACGCGGTTCGACAGACAAGTGTTTGAAGTGATGTTCGAACGTGTGAACGGGGTATTTGGTTGTCGAACACGTTCGAAAAACGGGAAAAATGAAAGGACTAAAGCAAAAATAAAGATGAGAAGAATTTTAAACGTGTTGAGTTATATCAATTCGCAAACCACAAGAGCATTTCCACTTGTAATGGACAAAAACATTGGTCACAAGAAGATAACTACAATAGTAATACTACTACTACTACTACTACTACTACTACTACTACTACTATATAATAATAATAATAATAATAATAATAATAATAATAAAAATAAAAATAGCAAAACTGCGGGAGAGAGAGAGAGAGAGAGAGAGAGAGAGAGAGAGAGAGAGAGAGAGAGAGAGAGAGAGAGAGAGAGAGAGAGAGAGAGAGAGAGAGAGAGAGAGAGAGGTTGCCCATATACACTGAAAGTGCTTTTCTATGTCCTGGAGATTGGTAGAGAGTAACCCTGAAATGAAAAATACCTCAAGTTACTTACGTCTATAAAGAAACAATTTAATATATACAGCAAAAATTACAATGACAGTTGATTGACAAGCTTACAACTTGCGATTCAAATACACACACACACATAACAATAGCTTTATATAATTAAATGCACAGAAAATTCCACACGTAGACACACATGTGCGCACACACTTATTCAATACGCTAAAAGACAAAGATTAAAATATCAGCATTAGGTAAAGCGACTATTCAGAAATATTTTAGCCAAAGAAATAAAACCGAATTCAGGATTTTGGATCAGCCAGAAACCTTAATGACTTCAGAGATAAGGACACTATCTCAGCTAGAAGAGACAGGATGAAATTCTACAAAAGTAATTCTACGACAAAATAGGTTAAGGAAAACAAGTAATAACAAGTGCCAAATATATGCTATCTGGCACCCCTAATGCCCCTGAGGCAAAAATAGGCAGAGATAGCATCTTAAGGGGGGTTTACACGGTCAAACGGTTCGTCGAACGCGGTTCGACAGACAAGTATTTGAAGTGATGTTCTAACGTGTGAACGGGGTATTTGGTTGTCGAACACGTTCGACGTGTTCGCTTACATGGTCAAACGGTTCGTCGAACGCGGTTCGACAGACAAGTGTTTGAAGTGATGTTCGAACGTGTGAACGGGGTATTTGGTTGTCGAACACGTTCGACAAACGTGTTCGACAACCAAATACCCCGTTCACATGTTCGAACATCACTTCAAACACTTGTCTGTCGAATCGCGTTCGACGAACCGTTTGACCGTGTAAACCCCCCTTTAGACATAAAATTTAATGCTTATTCCCTAAATACATTTTCTGGGTTTCTTACCGAAAGGCCTGAGTTAGTTTAATGCCATCTGAAGATCTCAACTCAAGGAACAACTTCCTGCAGTAATTTCCCATGAGAAATTATGCACATCATTACCAACGATAACTACATACCAATTTCTCTCTCTCTCTCTCTCTCTCTCTCTCTCTCTCTCCTCTCTCTCTCTCTCTCTCTCTCTCTCTCTCTCTCTCTCTCTCTCTCTCTCTCTCTCTCTCTCTCTCTCTCTCTCTCTCTATTTTATTCCTGTGCATATGGACTATTTTTTCTTATTTCAAACAGTGAACAAGACCAAGCTTAGACTCCAGTATCTTACTCAAGCAGGCCCCATATTCTACCAATACACTTGTCAAATTCGTTAATAAATTCAATCAATCAAAGACGCTAATTTATATGGCTCTATAAAGCACTTAGCTCTAATATATATTAACACTTGCATGCACTTCACCTGCCTAGGTATCAAGGTCCTAACAAGACTAAGACTGTCGTGCCTTAGCTCTTTTGTGTACTTCTGTTCTTAACCCGAAAAAAAAAACTGCCTTACACGTCTTCTTCACCTATCGCTCATACTCTACACTTTCCTTATGTCCAAACCAACAAAAGATAAAAACACGCTGTTTCTCTTTGCATCCATGCTCTTAAATGTGTCGCTTTAATAGTACAAAAGAAGAAAATATAAAGCATACAAATCTTCAATTATCAAAGCGTTCAATGCTTAGTTCTATGCATTTGAGTATGTACGTACATACATACATACATACATACATACATACATAAATACATACATATATACATACATACATGCATACATACATACATACATACACAATCCTTCTTGTAGTTCTCTACTAAATATCATTCAAAACGCAGAGATATTCACTTTTTATCATATTATCTATAATACTTTCACATTTCTCATTATAATTATTTTTATTTTCCTTGTAGTAGGAGGAAACAGAATTTCTCACTCTCATTACCTGGGTGTCACATTTGGGGGCTATAAGACAAACAAATGTGAGTGGATATGGGAGAGGTGGTCGTCAGTATTTTAATCGAGGCGAGGATGGAAAAAACATCATGAATTCTGCGTATCTCATGTCTTCATTGACAGTTGTGGCTAACCTGCTGGCTTCAGCAGTGCTTTGCGTTACCTTTGAGAAAAACATTAATAAGTTCTTTTTATGTGAAGTACAGAGAGTTTACATTACTTCCAATAGAAACTACTCGAATAATGTTTATAATCTTACCAAGTCCTGAGTGTTTAATGAAAACATTAAAGAAAATAAATGGCAAAATACACCTCAGAGAGGGGAGAATGGGGAAACTTTGGTTCTGATGTATCAGTAATTGCGTCATAATGGATTCGGTTTTACGTCACGAACTCCCTTTTCTACTAAGGGGTAGGACGGTTGCCTTCTTGAGAAGGACTTGTTGTTTCAGATGTAATCCTTACCCTGAGTGCATGTCCTTGCTAACCTCAGTCCGTGACGGGGCGCGAACCCTCGACCTTCCTCCTCAGAGTCGCAGACGCTACCATTTTGCCACGGAGACTAAAACTGCGTCATAATATTATTTGTTTTCAAGAATTGAAAAATCATTTAACAGAAACAGGGGCAGGCAATCATTATGCCAATTTAATAAATGATTACGGTTTGACCACATTGTGATCTTGATATTTTCAGTTAATTGTAATATGTATGGTATTTAATATTTTCCCCTAAAACAATAATTAGTTATTAATATTTTAACAGATTTGCAAGTATGTAACTTAATAACATGTACTCTCAGATTAAAACCTGCTTTTTTTTATTGCAGTGAGCCTTAACTTAAGACAACTTTGTACAAAACAAAAACATATTACAACTTCTCAAAGAAATACGTTTACACTCGACGTACACGAATAAACACAAGTTAATTTACCTATGCATAGCCCCGAGAATAATACTGTTCCGCAGTTAAATCAACATATCTAGAGTATACTCGCTCTAATGAGTCAACAGGGGGTATTGCATCATATCTATGATGCAAGCTGCTGAACAGACACGGGTTACCACGCGAGAGGTGTCACGAGGTGCTCTTTTCTTTAAATCCCCATGAGTGATGCTCTGGAATATGAGGCCATCGTGGCGGAGTGGGAAGGCTCGAGTTTTATTCGTCAGGTCAAGGGTACGCGGTCCGCCACGGTCTGAAGTTAGAAAGGGCATTCACTCAGAGTAATGAACACACTTCCCAAAACCAAAGTCCTTCGAAAGAAGGCACAGGCCCATCCCTTCATAGGAAAGGGAGTCGAGAGGTAAAACCGACCACAGTGATGCTCTGGAGAGGTCATAACATGAGGATCACCTTTGAAAGATAAAATTGTCAAATTCTACTGTGATAAATCCCTACATTTACGAAGAGCTGCTAAAACACATCCCATTTTTGGTGTTTCAAAAGTAACAAAAAACGAGTTTGTAAGTAAAAAATTACCATATAATAAAAGGAAAAACTCACTGTCAAGTGACAGGAACAAGCAGCAAGATCAACAGCTCGCGAGAACATCTATGGGGACAGTTGTTAGTTCCTACACAGCGATGTTAGTCAAGTTACGAAGTCAGTCGTATGTACATTGACAATTTAAATTAAATCGTGTCAGTTACGCCTCTTTTCACCAGAAATTATATTGTGTAAAATCTGCTGTGTCTTACATTATGTTCTGTGGGAATCGTGAAATGACTTAGTTGCGTAAGAGTTGACAACTTTTTCACTAGATGTACTCTCGGAGTAATGAACACACACAGACAGGGAGATAAATCAATGATAAGAAGAGCTCTTTACAGTGTCCTTCGGAAGAAAAAGGTTGGCATGACTAGAAATTGTTTAAAAAACATAAAATAATATTGCTACATTTAAAAAACATGAAATATTGTTTATATATTACTATCTGCTACAACGGCAAGCCTCACTTCCCCCCCACAGACGACTTATCTCTCCCCCCCTCTCAATTTCCGGAGGGTAGTAACTCGGCAAAAGGGAAAATTAAAAAATAAATTTTTCCTCACAGTGTTGTTGTTGATATTTCTTCTATTGACAGAAATTCCCTCCCTCACCCGTTTTTTTCCAAAAGGACGAGACACAAAAATATGGAAGGTTGCTGAGAGAGAGAGAGAGAGAGAGAGAGAGAGAGAGAGAGAGAGAGAGAGAGAGAGAGAGAGAGAGAGAGAGAGAGAGAGAGAGAGAGAGAGAGAGAGAGAGAGTAAAAAACCCTTTCAGATTCCCTAAATTTCCCTACATAGAAAAAGACTTTGCCAAATCTCCATACCTTTACGGCAATATGAAAGCTTCAGTAATAATAAACAAAAATACCTTCCTATACTGAACCTTTTAGTATTCTCTTTTTGTATTTCCAGGTCACTTTACAGAGAAGTACTTAAGAAAAATTTAGAATTTGTTCCGGTTTTACGTCACGGACTCCCTTTTCTACCAAGGGCTAGGACGGTTGCTTCTTGCGAAGGACTTGTTTTGGCAGGGGTAATCGTTACCCTGAGTGCATGCCCTTGCTAACCTCAGACCGTGACGGGGCGCGAACCCTCGACCTGACGCCTCAGAGTCGCAGACGCTACCACTTGAGCCACGGTGACTATCTTATGAAACATTTAGAATATTTATTAAATAAAAAATTAACCTCATTTTCGGTGCCAATATTACAGATTTCGTCTTATGAGCTCATGTACCAATCTTCAAGTATTCTGGATAAACAAAGAGGGCGAGAAAAAATATGCATAAAAGATTCTCTTTTATCTCCCGGAGTATAATTTAATTATAAACTTCAAAACTATTTTATTGGCACTATTGCCTGCCTTCCATCAAGGCAGGCAATAGTGCCACTTAAATTGTAGTCACCGTGGTTCAAGCGGTAGCGTCCGCGACTCAGAGGCGTCAGGTCGAGGGTTCGCGCCCCGCAACGATTTGAGGTTAGCAAGGGCATGCACACAGGGTAACGATTACATCTGCCAAAACAAATCCTTCGGAAGAAGGCAACCGTCCTAGCCCTTAGTTGAAAAGGGAGTCCGTGACGTAAAACCTGAACATTGCCTACCTTCCATCAAAATAGGCAGTTGAGTGAAATATTTTTCCGTATATCACACTAGTTTCTCTAGAGCCATAATAACCCTGTCGCATTTGGCATCAAATGTAAACATTTAATTCCAAGACTAGCTTTGTGACAGGTTGCACCTCGTTTAAATACACATTGGACACAGACAAATATATTCCGTATACAATAGAGATTATTGGGGGGGGGGGGCACTGCCCATCACGATTGTGACGTTGCGTTTCCATTACATACTTGGGGGGGAAACGTTTGTCAAATGTGTCTGTCATACAAGTCGGGTATATACACTCTAACATTATGAAGGGAGACAGCAGCCTCTAGACTAGTCTATTGTAGTTTGATGTGTTCTATATATCTTTGCTAGTTGATTTTATTATAACTATTATTATTATTATTGTTATTATTATTATATTTATTATTATTATTATTATTATTATTATTATTATTATTATTATTATTATTAGTAGTAGTAGTAGTAGTAGTAGTAGTAGTAGTAGTAGTATAATTATTGTTATATTATTCATATTCTTATATCATTATTATTATTACTATTATTATTATTATTAGTAGTAGTAGTAGTAGTAGTAGTATAATTATTGCTATATTATTCATATCCTTATTATTATTATTATTATTATTATTATTATTATTATTATTATTATTATTATTATTATTATTATTGTTACTGTTATTATTATTATCATTATTATTATTATTATTATTAGTATTAGTATTATTATTATTATTATAAATATTATTATTAAGATATTGCTATTTCACCATACCATAATATTAATTTTTTGTATGAGTGTGATACCAAGACGGCCAAAAAAAATTATTGCCTTTATCGGGCCGGGCACGAAGAAAAAATAAAGCAAAGGAGTGTTGAAACTTGTCAGATGCAAAAGAAAGTCCACAGTAATATACGTGTATATTGATAAAATGATAAAAGCTATTGAAGCTTTTGTTTACTTGAACAGCAAGTATCTAACTGAAGATGTTTACCATTCAAGCAAGAGAAAACCCCACCATACATACATGCCTGCATACATGCCTGCATACATGCATGCAGGCAAACATACACGCACGCACACACACCTACGTAAATACGCACGTACGTGCGTGCATGACTACATACATACATTTATACACACACACACACACACACACACACACACATATATATATATATATATATATATATAGATATATATATATATATATATATATATATATATATATATATATATATATATATATATATATATATATATATATATATATATATATATATATCTTACTGCATTCACCAAGAGTCGAATATGATATGACCTTAATATACAAAACGAAGGTATTAATCACCAAAACATTTTCTTGAAAATCTAACATAAAAAAAATATTTCCTCCGCAAATCTACACTAGACTGTATTAGAAATGTTACATTATATATTATTTACTACTGTAGACAGAGAGTGTTATTCATTCAAGCCTAAAGGGGGGTTTACACGGTCAAACGGCTCGTCAAACGCAGTTCGACAGACAAGTGTTTGAAGTGATGTTCGAACGTGTGAACGGGGTATTTGGTTGTCGAACACGTTCGACAAACTTGTTCGACAACCAAATACCCCGTTCACACGTTCGAACATCACTTCAAACACTTGTCTGTCAAACCGCGTTCGACGAACCGTTTGACCATGTAAACCCCCCTTAAGAGTATGTTCATACGCAGGGAAATAAATATTATCTCTAGATAAACAAATGTGTTTACCATATGTACTGCTGAGTAAACAGCAAACAAAGATGGAACAAAA
>JAXCGZ010010111.1:0-30000 GCA_037179515.1 Halocaridina rubra | reverse complement strand
TCACGAGGTCGAAAGATCGGTTCCCGTCCAAGACCGAGAGTTTAAGCTGTTTCCTGGCAGGTACTGCTGTGGTTGGGCACCACACTGGGGGATTGGGGCTTGACCCGGCTGACGAATACCCATTGTATTGTAATGGAAATAAAGGTTTATTATTATTATTATTATTATTATTATTATTATTATTATTATTATTATTATTATTATTATTATTATTATTATTATTATTACCTTCTCTACAGAGAGCAAATTTTTGTTGCAAACTTTATACATCTGAAAATTTTTAAAAAGCTCGAATTGTTGGAAGTAATCTTGCATTTCATAAAAAAACAAGCGATAAAAAAATCAAAGTGAAATTAATATATAAGAGTTGCGTAGAGATAGGAACAGCGAAGGTGATTCAGTTCGTGAGGAGAAGTGAGGACTGGAAAAGGAAAAAAAGAAAGAAAAAAAGGTAATGCAAAAACTGGGAAGAAAAACAATTATGTATAACTGAAAATGTTATACATAATTCTCAGCTCCCAAGGAGCTGAGAGGAGTGGTTGAGGTGTGTATGTGGATCGTGATGAATGCGCGTTTCTTGGCTCGGCCACCCCCCTTACAAGGTGGAATGAGGCTTATGTCTATGTTGTGTTGTTGTTGTTGTTGAAAAAGACATCAAACAGAGAATGCACAAAATCAATGAAAAACAATAAACAAAATACAGTAAATGCTGGTATTCTATCCAGCTTTAGGATGTAGAAGTGGCAGCTAGTGCCATGCTGTGTGGAGATTTGTAGCTCGCGGATTGGTCGGTGCAGCAACTGCTTCTTCCCATCTACCTCCAGACTCTGGAACTCTCTTCCTCCTTCTGTCTTTCCTAATTCTTATGACCTTTCATCCTTCAAAAAGCAGATCTATCGTCATCTCAGGGCCTAGTCCTCCATATCTCTGGGTCCTCTGTACTTTGACTGTTTTTTTCTGTCTGACGTTTTCCTTTGTGTGACATTACCTCATCTCCGCCTTGGCCTTAACATTTTCTTTTCCTTCGTCTTGGTATTTACTCGTGCCCGTGCCTTTATTGATGGGGGCAATTTTTGCCTGTCCTGGTGTCACACTCATAAAAAAAATGCTAGCTCTTGTTATGACAGCATTAATGTTGATAGTCGTATTAAATGATGGGAAAATAGTTCAGAGACATCGCCTTTCAGACAAAATCTCGAAAACATCAAAATACGTGAAAAGGACACGAGAAAATAAACTATTATATATAATAAAAGACAATAGAAACAAAAATAGGACCTTAATAAATAAAAAAGCGTAAATCGATCCAAGTATTCGCCATTCATCCAGAACTCTTCGAATGGGAGATCAAGAAAATTCCTAACACCGATTCCGGTTTTACGTTACGGACTCCCTTTTCTACCAAGGGCTAGGACGGTTGCTTCTTGCGAAGGACTTGTTTTCGCAGGTATAATCGTTACCTTGAGTGCATGCCCTTGCTAACCTCAGACCGTGACGGGGCGCGAACCCTCGACCTGACGCCTCAGAGTCATGGACGCTACCGCTTGAGCCACGGTGACTACAATTCCTAACACCGATATATATAGGAAAACTTAGCTACTTCAACTACTGGTCTGCTGAGATGCTGTTAGAGAGACTTAAAGTTTATTACACATAATTTAATTTTATTTTTCTTCTAATAATCTAATTTACATTTTCCTTATATGTTAAAAGCCTCTTTAGTTCTATCTTTTAATTTAGGATTTCTCGCTAAGAGGAACTCATTCGACCATGATATGAGATCAGAACAATTATTCCAAAGCATTCAATCGTGCGCAGAAAAAGCGTCGAAGGACAGTGTCGAAAGACAAAATGTCGAAAGTTCAAAGTGTCGAAAGGTTAAGTTAGGCTAGGTTCTTTCGACACTGACTTTCGACACTCTGTCCTACTATCGCATTCAGTAATGTTATCCGGACTTTCCACTTCCTGCTATAATTAAGAAACATAGTTACATTCCTTAAACACACACACACACACACACACACACACACACACACACACACACACACACACACACACACACACACACACACACACACACACACACACACACACACACACACACTTAAGAGGACGGCTCAGACATTCCATTGCCTTTAAAAAAATCTTAACCCAAATCAGTCAGAAAAAAAATATAAGATAAAAGGCCAAGAGCATGAAACACTCATGTTCACCGATTTCATAAAATTAATTAAAACATTATTAACTTTCCCCTACAAAAGAATAACAAAAGACCTTTAATAATCTCCAGAAGAAAAAAAAAAAAAAAAATATATATATATATATATATATATATATATATATATATATATATATATATATATATATATATATATATATATATATATATATATTATATTGTATGCTACAGTTCAGCGGACTTCATAATCCAGTTTATACCAGAATGGAGAAAAGGTCAATAGTTTATTAAAGTGAAGTAAAGAGAACTTTCAAAGTATGAGACAGAATGAGATACGATATGATCATATTAGCATGAAAATGAGGATAAAAAAATAAATATGAATAATGATGAGGTCTGGGGGGGGGGAATGCTTTGGTTGGGCTTCAATAGAGTTTTCTTCCCTTCCAAACTTTGCTTGGGATAAAAACGTTAAATAAAAAAAAATATAAAGATGACATATATTTGATACAAAATTTTGTTATATTAAACTAACAAGCGTAGTAGCATCAGCAATAATAATAATAATAATAATAATAATAATAATAATAATAATAATAATAATAATAATAATAATAATAAAATCTATTATTATTATTATTATTATTATTATTATTATTATTATTATTATAATTATTATTATTATTATTATTATTATTATCATTATTATTATCATATAACTCTAAGTAGAAAAAAGGAGACGGTTGGACAGTGAGGCAAATATTACATTCCGTAGATGGTGGTTTCATTACAAGATAAAACAGACTCGGCAAAAACATTCTGATAAAAAAAAAAAATTATGAAGAGAATTTTGTTGCGAAAATGAGAAGGTACATTTAAACCAACATGGAAATGCAAGAGAGGAAATACATAAAGTAAAAAATGTTAATAAGAAAGTGAATTAAAGAGAACCAAGATAAGATGTACAAAGAGGATTAAAAGATGCTGCGAAGAGAGAGAGAGGGGGGAGGGGGTGGCATCAAAGGGAACATGTGTGAATGGTGCCACTTGGCGAAATCACAGTTTAAGATAAAATCTCAAAAGATGATCTCATAGAAAAATAGGAAATATAATTCTAGGAAAACAACTGTAGCTGAATAAAATTTTTTAAAGGACTATCAAGGAAGTAATATTTCATATAGTATACAATGCTTAATAATTCATATAAGGTAATACCACTACTACTACTACTACGACTACTACTATTAATAATAATAATAATAATAATAATAATAATAATAATAATAATAATAATATTATTATTATTATTATTATTATTATTATTATTATTATTATTATTATTATTATTAGTTATTATTATTATTATTATAATTTTAATCCTTATCAATATTCTTATCACCATCACCATCATTATTATTATTATTATTATTATTAGGAAGTTAGTGACAACTTGACAACAGAAACCTAGAATTCTTTTTAATAATTAAATATATAATTTCATCATTTCGCGTTCCGCTGGAATCATGTTCGAGATTCCAATGAATGTTCTTGTTATGGGTTATATTCCTACTGTCTGTTTGGTTTCGATGTCTGAAGCGAAGAGAACGTCTTAGCCTCGTCCCTCCAATACTTCCAGGCGAGATTCCGTTGACCTCAGGTCTCAAAGGATTCCAAAAGGAGTTACTTTTCAGTCCGTAATACCTCCTTTTGGCTTCCCTCATAGCTCTCTGGATGAACCCATCGGGGTATGCTAGCCTTCTAAAACTTCCCCAAAGACTGTTCACCTCCTCATCAAGATAAGGAAGGTTGCAATGTCTAAGTGCCCTTAGGAAAAGACCATGCAAAGTGCCCAATTTCACGAAGGGAGAATGAATGGAATAATAGTGTATATAAATGTATGTGTGGGTAGCCTTTCTGTATAGCTTAAATAAGACCTTAAATGACGACTTATTTAAGATATACAATTCATCAGATGCACTTTTAGAATTCTGAATGATGTGACTCCCCCAAAACAAGGTAGAATCTTTCTGAATTCCTAATATGGTGATAGAATTAAAGGATAAATTTCGTTGCTTTCGATGACAATAGGGTTATCAGCAAGAAAAGAGGTTAAAAAATAGCAAAAGACTGTGTCTTTGAAGGATTAAACTTACTTAATTTTGGGTGCCTCACTCAGGTATTCTATTTAAAATCAAACTTGAGAGTTGAAGAAAGAGTGACATGAGACTAATTTCAAGCAGCAGACGAAGGTAGAGGTAAAATGAATGGTAGAATCGTCGGTAAAGACGTGGAGAAGAGAGAAAGATAGGGACTTTAGATCACTGATGAAGAGAAAGAACAAAGCATGTGAAAGATCAAAACTTTGTAGAGCACCACTGGTAACTGTGAACGAGCTAGATGCTGCACCGTCTACAACCACAGTTATAAAATGGACAGAAAGAAAATTGAAAGTCAGGGAACCAAGAGAAGAGATAAAGCCATGAGCAGGCTGTTTGGCTAACACAGCCTTGCGCCACATTCCATCAAAAGCCTTCGAGATATCAAGGGCGACGACAAAGGATTCCTTATAGTTCTCAAGAAAACAGGAGGTCACCAGTGGATCTTAAAATGAGGCAGCCATACTGGTGATAAGATTTACGAGAATTTAATTCAAGATACTTCAAAAAGTGAGAATTGAGGAAAGTTTCGAATACTTTAGCGATAGAAGAGGCTAGGCCAATTGGTCGGTAGTTGGATAAGCAAAATAAGAGGCCAAAAGGAAAAAGAAGGTCAATATGCTTTAGCAATTGAAAGTTAAAGTTTGAAAGGACAAAATAAAAGCTAGAGCTGAAAACAAGAGTCTTGCAAAGACCCCAGATATATTATAAGGGGATCTTATAAACCCCTCAAAGCGGATATTAATCACGGGGGAACTGCCGAGGGTGGAAAGAAATGGATTGGTCACATGTAATGCAGAGGATTTGAATTGCATAAATTACGCTCTGGAATCCACTCACACTCAAGGGAACAAAGGGACGACCATTGGCAATATATTTAATGGGGAGAAAAAAGTTCATCTTTTTTAACACTGAATTAGGAATGAGAGTCAGTTAATAGGGTCTTACTATACGATTTCATCTCATAATGCAACAAGGCATTGTATTACCGAATGTTTTATATATCACACACACATTTATATATATATATATATATATATATATATATATATATATATATATATATATATATATATATATATATATATATATATATATATATAGAGAGAGAGAGAGAGAGAGAGAGAGAGAGAGAGAGAGAGAGAGAGAGAGAGAGAGAGAGAGAGAGAGAGAGAGAGAGAGAGAGAGAGAGAGAGAGAGTCTCTTACATTTGAGCATTTAATCCCCCTTTGAAGCTGGCGCGAATAATCCTGCAACAAGTAGGTACAAAAAAGGGGGGGAGGGGTTGCATTTTGCGACAACAGCTGAAGAGGATAAAATGAAGAATAAAAAAACTTAACCATGAACAGGGGAAGATCTAATACACTTTGAGACAACAAGTCTTTATTGGTAAGTGTAGAGCTTTTTTCAGTTTTTCACTGTCTCTGATTGCATCCATATTAAAAAAAAAAAAACATCACTTTTCAAGGACTTTATTATTATTATTATTATTATTATTATTATTATTATAAAAACAAATCCTTCGCAAGAAGGCAACCGTTCTAGCCCTTGGTAGAAAAGGGAGTTCGTGACGTAAAACCGGAACCGGAACATTAAGCTACAAAACTAAGGAGTACTTAGACAAGTTTTAACAAATTAGAGAGAAAATTTTTTTCTTTATTTCCCTGTTGAATCCTTCGAATATGCGAAGGTTGAAAATGAAGTCATGTTGACAACATCATTTTTACCTCAAAACTCATCCGCAACTGATGATAAATTTTTTTCAGTAACTCTTTTTCAGGCTAGAATCACCAAGGGTATTGTGATATTCTCTCGAGTTCTCAGCTCATTTTGTTAGGAATCTTACTGGTTTTAAAAGACTGTCAGTTCATTCTGCAATTGTTATGGAATTTAGATCCGATTTCTGGAGAAGAAAACTTCAAACTTTGGAAGACTTCGAATTCAAGTGCTTGACTAAATGAAATATTAAATAACCAAATAAAAAGAAACATAAATGCACAGATAAATATATAAATAAATAAATTTGCTCTGAATATATTATCTATGAAGAGTGTAATTTGGTGTTAATGGAGTTCACTTATTTGGAATATATGCCTCTCTTGATTACATGCAAAAAAAAAAAATTAATTAAAAAAAAAATTCATATAATATATATATATATATATATATATATATATATATATATATATATATATATATATATATATATATATATATATATATATATATATATATATATATATACACACATTGAAATGAGGATGGAGTTTTACTGCCCCAATTTTGAGGACGCCAGTAATTATTCATTTGTTCATTTCCATTTTATTCATATATTTCTTTTCATCTGTTGATGAAGCTGCAGCAAAAAAAACAAAAACAAAAAAGTTAAAATGAGGATCTTAATATTCTTAGTACATATTTTTTTTTTAAACAATTTTGCGCTAACTGATGGATATCTTTCTGATTTTTGTCATGTCGTCTTCACTGCTAAAGGGTAGAGTTTATAAATTAAACCAAAGGCAACTCATTATACTGTAGCTTTAGAGGATTATAGCAACATCTAAAGCCTAAAAATAATAGCAATCGCCTATACTTACAACATAGTAATAATACTAATAAAGAAAACTACAGAAAAATGCTCTCTCTCTCTCTCTCTCTCTCTCTCTCTCTCTCTCTCTCTCTCTCTCTCTCTCTCTCTCTCTCTCTCTCTCTCTCTCTCTATCTATCTATCTATCTATCTATCTATCTATCTATCTATCTATCTATCTATCTATCTATCTATATATATATATATATATATATATATATATATATATATATATATATATATATATATATATATATATATATATGAAAAAAAAATTTACCCGACAGGAACTCGAACCTAGGACACATAATTACTGTTCCAAGGCGCTACAAACTACACCACAGTAGATCTAAAAGAGAAATCAACCTTACACCTTAACTGCTCACTAGGAATTAATCCATTCTATCTGAATGTCTTTTTGTTCATATTACAGTTTCTCTCAACCTCACTCTTTCCTTCGTTTTCGCATTTATACCTTCTGTGTATAGTTGGTAGCGCCTTGGCACAGTAATTACGTGTCCTAAGTTCGAGACCCGGTCGGGTAAAATATGATTCATGTTTTAACATATGGTAATGTGCTTATTTGATAATAGTTAATGCCCAATTAGATTGGGATTTGAATTAAATGCGAAAACGAAGCCACGAGTGAGGTTGGGAGAAACTGTAATATGAACAAAAAGGCATGCAGATAGAATGCGTTCATTCCTAGTATAGCAGTTCAGATATAAGGTTGGTTTCTCTTTTAAACCTTCTGTGGTGTAGTTGGTAGCGCCTTGGCACAGTAATTATTGTCCTAGGTTCGAGTCCCGGTCGTGTAAAATATGATTGTTGTTTTCACACACACACACACACACACACACACACACACACACACACACACACACACCACACACACACATACAACCACACACACATGCAACCACACACACACACACACACACACACACACACACACACACACACACACACACACAAAATCACTAAAGTCTATAAACCAAAAAGTAAATATGTGTATCGAGAGAGCACAAAAGTTATTGTGAGAGTATGTTATGTCGTACTCAACTCAGGTGTCAAAGTATTTTCCACTAAATATGCCTCAAGACTGCAAACACAACAAATTCCATTTATCTCTGAATATGCATTGGTAGTGCATGTGTGTGTGTGAGCGCATTAATACACTTTATGGGTGTATATAGCAAATGGCTCTACTGGTATACATTATGTGGGAGTGGGCATACACTCAGGGTAACGATTAGATCTGCCAAAACAAGTCCTTCGTAAGAAGGCAACCGTCCTAGCCCTTAGTAGGAAAGGGAGTTCGTGACGTAAAACCGAATCCAATTTATCCGGTGTATATACGTGTGAACCTGAGCCAAAATAAAGAACAAAAAGGCAACACTTGCAGACGATACTTTTTTTTGTTAGTCATACTGCTACACACACTCACACACACACACACACACACACACACACACACACACACACACACACACACACACACACACACACACACACACACACACACCACTCGCAAGAGAGAAAAAAGGGGGGATTACTTGGTATTTCTTTAAAACGAAATGTTCATAAAACTTTCAACGGAAGTTAATGGGTGATTTTATTTTTTAGAAAGAAAAACTTTCAGGGACCGTGAAAGTAACTCTCTCTCTCTCTCTCTCTCTCTCTCTCTCTCTCTCTCTCTCTCTCTCTCTCTCTCTCTCTCTCTCTCTCTCTCTCTCTCTCTCTCTCTCTCTCTCTCTCCCGCATTCTGCGTTTCTCTGAGCTTTACTTTTGCATATAATGTACTCTGTGCTGCCATACTGTGAGTTGTGTGTTAGTATGCAGCAATGTTTTATCAATATGTTCACCTCCCTGTAAACCATGTTCAACTCTTGGTTTTGTATCCATTTGAAGCATTATTTGTATGAACTCATGTAATGTCTGACGCCTTGGCGCAATAAATTAATAAAATAATCTCTCTCTCTCTTTCTCAGACCCTATCAGTACATTGAAGTCAGAAGTGTCATTAAGGATGGAAAACCACTAGAGCGTTATTTATAGAATTTGATACAGAGATTTCAAATATATTGGGTTGATACTCTAAATGGCCCAGCAATTTTAAGATGTGAGCATATGTGTGTGTGTGTGTGTGTGTGTGTGTGTGTGTGTGTGTGTGTGTGTGTGTGTGTGTGTGTGTGTGTGTGTGTGTGTGTGTGTGTGAGAGAGAGAGAGAGAGAGAGAGAGAGAGAGAGAGAGAGAGAGAGAGAGAGATTATTTTATTTTATTTTATTAATTTATTGCGCCAAGGCGTCAGACATTACATGAGTTCATACAAATAATGCTTCAATGGATATAAAACCAAGAATTGAACATGGTTTACAGAGAGAGAGAGAGAGAGAGAGAGAGAGAGAGAGAGAGAGAGAGAGAGAGAGAGAGAGAGAGAGAGAGAGAGGAGAGAGAGAGAGAGAGAGAGAGAGAGAGAGAGAGAGAGAGAGAGAGAGAATCACCTGTTACGTAATTTTCATATTCCATTCATCAGCCAAATATAGATTTGGAAAAGAAAAAACCTGAAAAGAAAAAAAAATTGCCCCAGCTACAAGTCATGAGAAGTAACAAACATCTCATCAACTTTTTTCAAAAATATTTAGTTCTGAATAATTACAAGACATAACGGGGAGAGAGATGGCTATCCTCGACAAGCTAAAAGAATCAGATTTGCATTTTAATAAACAAATTAAGAGGCATTCATCAATAATTGCTAAACTTCGTAGAAAGAACTGCATCAAGAATTCTTGGGATAGCTAAGAGAGCTTGAAGACTTGTTAATGCTTGAGTTTTGACCTAAATTAGAACGACTTTTTCAGGGTTTATCTTCGAAAGGAGCTTCTGAAGTGTTATACTTCAGAATTGTCAACATATGTTCATGAAAAAACAGTAAAATATTGCATTGCCCATTCATTCGCTGTAATACATAAGCGTGCTTATAAAACCCTGCATATTCATACGACTGTGAGAAAATATGTTAGTATCAAGCACAGTATTTCCATGTCTTAGGTCACATTAATGAGATATTGCTAATATTTGTCTTGGTTCCGGTTTTACGTCACGGACTCCCTTTTCTACCAAGGGCTAGGACGGTTGTCTTCTTGTGAAGGACTTCTTTTGGCAGATGTAATCGTTACCCTGAGTTCATGCCCTTGCTAACCTCAGACCGTGGCCTGGCGCGAACCCTCGACCTTGCACCTCAAAGTCGCCGACGCTACCGCTTGAGCCACGGTAACAACAGCTAATATTTGTCTTGGTATAGAAGTAATACTGAATTTATATCAGATAAGTTCTGAAGACAAGATGAAAAAAGACATGTAGATTTATTTCAAAATAAACGTAATAATTAATAAAATAAGGAAAGCAAAAAGTTTTATTAAAAAAAAAGTATGTGAAAATAAAAATATATATATATATATATTAGTCAATACTCAATCACCGAAAGGGTTCGCGCCCCGTTACGGACTGAGGTTAGTAAGGGCATGCACTCAGGGTAACGATTACATCTGCCAAAATATGTCCTTCGTAAGAAGGCAACCGTTCTAGCCCTTAGTAGAAAAGGGAGTTCGTGACGTAAAACCGAATCCATGCACTCAATCACCGAATGGAAAGCATTTTGCGATACAGTTACCGTCTCGTTGAAAATCATATGAATTTTATGAATACATTTATGATGATGGGAGAGGAGCCTCTTTTTAAATGTTCTAAAGTCTATTCGCATCGCCCTTATCTACAGGAAAATGCTGATAATCATACAGTTTACATATAGTTCCCACACAGTAGATGTTCTGGATACTCTTTCAAATAATTTTCCAATGGGGAAAAAAAAAAACACACACACACACACACTACTATGAGACTAACAAATGATACTCTTTTCAGAATGATATGGCTACTTTTTCATTTCACAAACATTTCTTGGTTAAAAGCTCTCTAGAATGTTTATCTCATGAGTAAGATTTCCCTTATCTGTTTCCTTATTCTAATATTACAGGGAGAGTTTGCTGTAATTCCCGTGAATCATTTGCTAAGAATGTAGTCACCGTGGTTCAAGCAGTAGCGTCCGCGATTCTTAGGCGTCAAGTCGAGGGTTCGCGCCCCGTCACGGTCTGAGGTTGGCAAGGGCATGCACTCAGGGTAACGATTGCATCTGCCAAAACAAGTCCTTCGCAAGAAGGCAAACGTCCTAGCCCTTGGTAGAAGAGGGAGTCCGTGACGTAAAACCGAAACAATAATGCCTCAATTCAACACCTCATTCCCAAACACGCAATGGCTGAGACAAGGATCTCATTTGCACCTCAGAGGACTGCTAGCACAGGATTGTACCGGTTCCGGTTTTATGTCACGGACTCCCTTTTCTACCAAGGACTAGGACGGTTGCTTTCTTGCGAAGGACTTGTTTTGGCAGGTGTAATCGTTACCCTGAGTGCATGCCCTTGCTAACCTCAGACCGTGACGGGGCGCGAACCATCGACCTGCCGCCTCAGAGTCGCAGACGCTACCGCTTGAGACACGGTGACTGCTTGCACAGGATTATACCACTGAAGGCATTTCTTAATGTCCAAATACATTCCTCTACTTACATGCACAATTGTTTTTTACCTTTAATGGACCTATGAGTATATTTGCATTTATTTTTTGAGTAGTCTTAAAATGCAACTGTACATGTTGCATTCGAAAATAAAAGTATTTGGGAGAGAAAAATAATCTTTGTTATCGAAAAGGCTCTTATGGGACAAAACCAAAAGCTTTAATTTCAAGAGAAGAATGTTTCTTAAAAAGTGGTTGCAGGGTAACGTATCTAAGTAATGCAACTGGATACTAATAGATGGCTGGGTTTATTAAATTATCTACTAATAACAATATTAATAATAATGATAACAATAATAATAATAATAATAATAATAATAATAATAATAATAATAATAATAATAATAATAATAATAATTTATTATTATTATTATTATTATTATTATTATTATTATTATTATTATTATTATTGTTATCATTATTATTAATATTGTTATTAGTAGATAATTTAATAAACCCAACCACCTATTAGTAACTAGTTGAAATATTATTATTATTACTATTATTATCATTATTATTATTATTATTATTATCATTATTATTATTATTATCATTATTATTATTATTATCATTATTATTATTATTATTATTATTATTATTATTATTATTATTATTATTATTATTATTATTATTATTATTATTATAAGAATGTTACTGTTGTCTATTTAAGTTTTATATTTCTCAGGGACATCTGCTCTGATATTATTGAATATTTTATTAAAATTCTAGAAGAATTCTTTTATGGGAAGTGAGGGACTTTCCAGGAGAGAACGCAATTTCTGTTGATAAAGTAATAATAATAAATATAAATTAATAAAAATATATATTAACAGGTTATTATAAAGTCGATGTGTACAAACCTACGCGCATTCACTCAAGAAAAAGTAGGTATACATGCATGCGAATATTTGCTATCATGATAAGTACACTTGCTTTAATTAAACCACGTGACCAAAAGGAACAAATACACATAATAAACAATAATCATCTAGTAGTCACCGTGGCTCAAGCGGTAGCGTCCGCGACTCTGAGGTGTCAGGTCGAGGGTTCGCGCCCCGTCACGGTCTGAGGTTAGCAAGGACATGCACTCAGGGTAACGATTACATCTGCCAAAACAAGTCCTTCGCAAGAAGGCAACCGTCCTAGCCCTTGGTAGAAAAAGGAGTCCGTGACGTAAAACCGGAACAATCAATAACCATCTAAGATAAGCTGAGAATAAATTCCGACGGTGATTGGTACATCATCTTTCGTCAGAACCAATTGGGGCATAAGCACGAGAGGGAGATATGGTCCTAGTATATCAACCCTTGCCACCTCAGCATCTTTGACGAGTACACCACTGGAGGTGCATAATGTATTTTTTAAGTGTATATTGCAAAAGAGCAACTTAGACTGCCTGGCACCCTTAAGGCGGGTTTACACGGTCAAACGGTTCGTCGAACGTGGTTCGACAGACAAGTGTTTGAAGTGATGTTCGAACGTGAGAACGGGGTATTTGGCTGTCGAACACGGAACGTGTTCGACAACCAAATACCCCGTTCACACGTTCGAACATCACTTCAAACACTTGTCTGTCGAAACGCGTTCGACGAACCGTTTGACCGTGTAAACCCCCCTTAAGTATATTAACAAGTAAATGAATGTATAAATAATTAAAGAAATTAATTCATTAACAGACAATATGTTTAGAATACATAAATAAAACAAACATACATAAATAAGTATGAATAAAAATATATACGTTCCCATTTCCCCTGTCTTGAAGTTCTCTTAAGAAGATGAATATTCATGCATCCTCACACAAAGAGAGCTCAAACGACCATTAAAATCTTAAATGCATGATAAGCAAGCAGAGTCAAGACATTATATTATTCTATTTAACTTCAATTTTAATATAGACCATAATTTTTTTAATCATTTCGTTCGTTCCGGTTTTACGTCATGGATTCCCTTTTCAACTAAAGGCTAGGATGGTTGCCTTCTTGCGAAGGACTTGTTTTGGCAGATGTAATCGTTACCCTGAGTGCATGCCCTTCCTAACCTCAGATTTCTAATCATTACAGGATTAAAAAAAAATATATCATTGTATTGTATGCACTTTTAAAATTCGATTTAACTTAAAAATATAATTGGCCTAAGAATCAAGACATGTTTATACATACCCAGAGATAGGCCCCTCTCTTCGTGGTGGTGGCAGATGGAATATAACAGTTACACCCGTCCATAAAAAACAAGTATTCCAGTATTATTCCAAGTATTCCAGTAGTATAATTAAACATAAGTCTCTTCATATTTCTCCTCCTGCATTTGCTTCTTGATTCCAAAGAATTCCTGGCATGATCTCTCTCTCTCTCTCTCTCTCTCTCTCTCTCTCTCTCTCTCTCTCTCTCTCTCTCTCTCTCTCTCTCTCTCTCTCTCTCTCTCTCTCTCTCTCTCTCTCTCTCTACAAAATAGCCATTGTAAAAATGGAAATAAATATTTGTTTGTTTGCTCTCTCTCTCTCTCTCTCTCTCTCTCTCTCTCTCTCTCTCTCTCTCTCTCTCTCTCTCTCTCTCTCTCTCTCTCTCTCTCTCTCTCTCTCCTCTCTCTCTCTCTACAAAATAGCCATTGTAAAAATGGAAATAAATATTTGTTTGTTTGCTCTCTCTCTCCTCTCTCTCTCTCTCTCTCTCTCTCTCTCTCTCTCTCTCTCTCTCTCTCTCTCTCTCTCTCTCTCTCTCTCTCTCCTCTCTCTCTCTCCTCTCTCTCTCTCTCTCTCTCTCTCTCAAGTTATTTTTCCATAAGGAAGTACTTTTCATAATAATGTGGAGGGAAATAATGTGATGGGAGTCATTATCTTGGGTTAAATTTACCATTCCACTGCACTGAGGGTTCACATGGGCAAAGTAATCCTAATTAAGAAGAAATCACATTGTCAAGGCATTCATGATATAAGCTGATTACCAGATTACTTTTATTTTTACCATTTCCTTATAATAATAAGACATCGTATGTAGTACAGACATGTTGTAAATTAATAAATATAAACATACTCTACTTCAAGTATATTAGAGTAGATAAGTGAGGACATTATGTTATATTTACCTTAATGTTAAAACAAAATTAAATATATCAAAAAAGTGTTCAGAGAATGTTACTTTAGTCACTGAGAAAGTTTACTAGTAATGTACGAATAGAAGGAAAAAAAATCAGGAAAAACAGTGGAATAAGAGGGAAAATGAAAAAGTAAATAGGAAAAAAAGGATAGAGAGCATTGGGAAAAAGGAAAAACGATTAAAGTGCCCAAAGTTAGGAAACTAATTTTTTTCCCTCAGATGCCGGGACATAATATAAAACATTAAAATAAAAAAAAAATTAATATTTTGCTGATTAAAAAAGTCACCAAACCATTGAATTTGCTATTTAGCTTCAAAATAAGAATATACAAAAATATAAATCGAAATATCAGATCTCTTGAAACGAATATCGGTGTAATAAAGTAAGACTCATGCTAAAAAACGTACAGAGAGCAATTATAAACGATAAACCTAAAAGAGAGAGAGAGAGAGAGAGAGAGAGAGAGAGAGAGAGAGAGAGAGAGAGAGAGAGAGAGAGAGAGAGAGAGAGAGAGAGAGAGAGAGAGGGGGGGGGGGGGCTCCATTGAGATCTCAGTCTAAATGCAAGCATGGGAATACATAAATAATAATTCAAAATATATATCTGTGCAAAACAACAGAGTGACACATCACGAACAGACATATATATATATATATATATATATATATATATATATATATATATATATATATATATATATATATATATATATATATATATATATATATATATATATATATATATGAAAATGAGACTTATCTAGCCCTAGATAGAAAAAGGAGTCCGTGACGTAAAACCGGACCAAAACTAGAAAGAGGGAAAAGAATGTTTTATCATGCTAAGGAGCCTAGTAAAGAAGGAAGCTTTGAGGCAAATGGATAATATGATATAATAATATATCCTAGAGTTCAGTGTGGATATGTCCAGCAAAACTTATATTCTCATTTTAGTATATCACTTTCTTGAGTCACCGTGGCTCAAGCGGTAGCGTCCGCGACTCTGAGGCGTCAAGTCGAGGGTTCGCGCCCCGTCACGGTCTGAGGTTAGCAAGGGCATGCACTCAGGGTAACGATTACATCTGCCAAATCAAGTCCTTCGCAATAAGACAACCGGCCTAGCCCCTGGTAGAAAAGGGAGTCCATGACGTAAAACCGGAACTTTCTTTTATAATATTACTCTTATTTTCAAAGATAAGCGAATCTTCAAACTACCTTTCATTTGCAGACTAATCATGTCATTCACTTTCACCAGGATGTACTGTAAGCTATCAAAAAAAAATAAATAAATATATATATATATATATATATATATATATATATATATATATATATATATATATATATATATATATATACTCTGAAGCATAAAGTCAATGAGAAATATAAATTTCGCATCATCCAAAATAATATGAGTTCACTATATTTTAAACAACCAACGATAGACGCGAAAATTATAAAAAATAATATATTACCTTTCAAAATCCCAGAGGCATCAAAAGGCATGAGAAAGAAGTGAACCATAAGAATAGTGAGAATCACATCTTTTTGAGATATGGAAGTCACCGTGGCTCAACCGGTAGCGTCTGCGACTCTGAGGCGTCAGGTCGGGGGTTCGCGTCCCGTCAAGGTCTGAGGTTAGCAAGGGCATGCACTCAGCGTAAGGATTACATCTGCCAAAACAAGTCCTTCGCAAGAAGGCAACCGTCCTAGCCCTTGGTAGAAAAGGGAGTCCGTGACGTAAAACCGGAACAACAACAACATCTTTTCGAGATATGGAAGTCTTCTTCTGCACACTTCCTACAGAGCGCCAATCCATTTCTCCATCCCCCCCCCCCTTGGGTCATAAAAAATTAGTGTCATGGTACAAAGGGCCCACGTTGGCTCCAGAGAGGGAGACAGTGATGTTCTCATTATTGTAATATGGGAGGTAAGGAAGATGCCAAAATGGTGATGCATTATCAGCCTTATAGTGATATAAGACAGCGCCACCACAGCATTTCGCCCACGAGAGAAGTTCCGGTTTTACGTCACGAACTCCCTTTTCTACCAAGGGCTAGGACGGTTGCCTTCTTGCGAAGGACTTGTTTTGGCAGATGTAATCGTGACCCTGAGTGCATGCCCTTGCTAACCTCAGACCGTGACGAGGCGCGAACCCTCGACCTGACGCCTCAGAGTCGTGGACGCTGAGAGAATATCTCGTATTGTATTATGGTGAATAACTTACAGGAGCAGGGACTCATAATTTGAATTGTGATTATGGTGTTTCCACATTATGTATGACACACACAAAACATGGGTTCACCTCAAGATACTTTTTTTTATGAGCGTGACCCCGGGACAGGCAAGAAAATTGTCCTCATCAGGCCTGGGCACCAAGAAAACAATAAGACGAAGAATAAGTAGAAGGTTAAGGGCAAGGCAGAAATAAGGGCATGATACACAATAGGAAAAGAACTGGAGGTACCAAAAGAGGAATGGTAATAATATCCAGATTAAGATTATTATACTCATAACTGAACATAATTCTAAAATTAAGCATCATAAAAATATACACAAATGGACAGGGCAAATATTTCAATATCAGCAGAAATACTGTAATGAAAAATAATATCTTTGTATCAATACCTATCTCCCGATATTAGATTCGTTAAGAAATGGAGATTTTTGAAACTAAATATGACAAAGTGAATGAGCATTCCTATAAATACATAATTTAAACATATCTTTAGTACATTTCAAGTTAATGTTAATTTGAGAGAGAGAGAGAGAGGAGAGAGAGAGGAGAGAGAGAGAGAGAGAGAGAGAGAGAGAGAGAGAGAGAGAGAGAGAGAGAGAGAGTAATAATAATAATAATAATAAGACACCGTAAACGATACTATTATAATCTTAAACAGTTTAATAATTGCAAAAATAACTCGGTTACATTTTCTACGATGTATAGTAAAAGTCAGTTGGTCTCGATTTAACGTCAAGCACTCCCTTTTCAACTAAGGGCTAGGACGGTTGTATCCTTAGAATAAAACTTGTGACTTTAACAAGAGACAACATTATGTCTCTGGATTTGCTATCTTATTTCTTGATCTGCTTGTACCAACCTCTGCGATTCGTCTTAGAAAACATCGTCACAGGTTATCCCGCAAGAAATTCATGTTGCAAGATGTCTATAAAAGTTATATAAGCACAGGAAAAGAGGAAAAACAATAATTTTCCATATTCACAAATCCAGCATGAAGATTCTTAAAAAAAAAAAAAGTCCGCAAGAAGTCAACCGTCCTAGCCCTTGGTAGACAAGGGAGTCCGTGACGTAAAACTTTAAAATTTATTTATTTATTGGAATGAGTTTTTATATATCAATTTGCGAGACTGACATTTACGCTCTTTTACAATTATGGGCTGAAAAAAAATCCATAATCATCATGACTTTCTCTTACCGAAATTCGTCAAAAAAAATTCACAAATGGCACAACAGATAAATGTGATTTATTCCATTCCTGTCAATGACAGTCGTACTGCAGTGTCATAAAATTATCGTATATATACAAACATACATACATACACACACAGATATATATATATATATATATATATATATATATATATATATATATATATATATATATATATATATATATATATATATATATATATATATATATATATATATATATATATATATATATGGGGGGGTTGCCCTCCCAAACCCTCCTGTGACACATACAGAACTCATATTTATTCGAATATATTTTGCCTACATATCAGCGCTCTTTTGCAGTCCGATTTTAGCGTGAAATACAGTGTGCCATGATTATTAGTATAAGAAGAATAAAAATTCAGTAGGTTCTTACAAAATACCAAATTAAACAGCTAGGGATAGAAAAAGGAAATGAGTGTTTAAAATTGAAAAAAAGAGATGTTATAAAAAAAAAATCTTCAAAAGGCATCAAGTCATGTTCTCCAATAATCCCAAATGCGAGTACACCAAGTAACTAAAGACGATATATTATTTAATAGCCATACTGGGACTACCAGTTGTGTATGAACAAACTCATGCTTTATAAATTTGCTCTGAAATGAAAACATTATTAATACATGATATCATATGACAGAGGAGCATAAGACAATTACGAGTTCGGTTTGGCTCCGGTTTTACGTCACGGACTCCCTTTTCTACCAAGGGCTAGGACGGTTGCCTTCTTGCGAAGGACTTATTTTGGCAGATGCAATCGTTACGCTGAGTGCATGCCCTGGCTAACCTCAGACCGTGACGGGGCGCGAACCATCGACTTGACGCCTCAGAGTCGCAGACGCTACTGCTTGAGCCACGGTGACAACAGAATATGACAATTACGAGATGACAACGTAAAGAAAACCTCAGAGAAAATTGCACAATGAAGTTGATGTAGAGATGCAAAACTAATCAAGTTGTTAAAAGGATTGTGTGAATCCAGAACAAGTGTTGATGAAAGGGTATGAAGTAAGAATGAAAGAAAATGCAATAAAAGACAAGAGTAAATAAAATTAGAAGAGAATATAAGAACAAGCAAATATGTCATTCTTCTTGAAGGTCAATATGCGTCATGTTCCTCTCTTCTAATTTAAAATTTTTAATTTTTGGTCTTCACATATCTGATAAATTTCTGATTTTCTTAGTAAAGTTTCTCACTGACTGAATCTTGAAGACAACTAAAAAGTCACTTTGAAACCATCAGAAATGCCATCAGTCTATCAGCTTTGCAGTCCAAATCTCTTAAGTCTCTAACTACGATCTAGGCGAATATCTGTTAAGGGGGGTTTATACGGTCAAACGGTTCGTCGAACGCGGTTCGACAGACAAGTGTTTGAAGTGATGTTCGAACGTGTGAACAGGGTATTTGGTTGTCGAACACGTAACGTGTTCGACAACCAAATACCCCGTTCACACGTTCGATCATCACTTCAAACACTTGTCTGTCGAACCGCGTTCGACGAACCGTTTGACCGTGTAAATCCCCCTTTACAGTGCATTTTCTTATGTAATAATGGCTGGCTTCTGCAGGGACTTTAGCACAGGAATTACAAGTTCCTTTAGAAAATATGAACCTCACCTTATTTAGGTCCAGCAGTCCTCTGAGGACACGTTCCTTCCAGGCGGTCTCGAGCTATAAATCCAGTGGTTTAATAAATACCAACTTGGGACAGCATCTTCATAAACTCGTTTCTAACTCTGGAAATGACGTTGGTCATTTATTTAATTATTCATTTATTTATTTATTTATTTATTTATTTATTTATTTATTTATGTATTAATTTATTTATTTACTTTTATGATTGTGACACCAGGACGGGCCAAAAAAAATATTTAAAATGATTAAGGAGGAGATGGAGCACGACTCTCAAACACTTGAGTCCTTAAATAGATTAGTGACGCGAAGTCCTTCCCAAAAGTGAGGTTCACTTGAGAGAAAAGATTACATACATACATATATACATATACAAAGACCCCAGTCCCCTTTGTAAGGGGGTGGCCGAGGCATACACATTCACCAGAAGCCATATAAGCCTCGATCGTTCCTCTCAGCTCCTTGACGATAGTGGGTTGCCAATATTCCCCTATCAGCCTGCTTGGGTAAATTACAGGGTAAGTGGCCAAGGATATTCTGCCGCGAGTCCCGACAGCCGCAGCTGGTTTAACCCCGTAGCATCATCACATGGTAACCCTCACTCCCACTTGCCCCAGTTTATTGAGCTAGAAGGTGTTACAAATCCCATTGACCCGCGTTACCAACACATAAGGTTTCTATACTCAGTCTCAACTCTAGTACTATTTCTTCCCTGTTCTACTGACATATCACGTTCATCAAAATCTCTTTTCCCTTCCATCCATCAATCTCATTCTAGGATTTATTTCTGGCTTTACTCCATTTAATTCTGGATTCTGCACAAATAATTGCGCGTACATGAATTAATAAATACACAAACGGAACATTAAATGAATAAGAATAAAAAATAAAAATAAAAAAAAAAATAACGATACATAACGATGAAATGAAGAAGGATTAACTTAAATTAAAACACAAAAACCAGCTGCGAAGATGTTTCATTTTCTTATGAAGACAGAAACTGAAGCCATGATGTGATAACAAGAAATTCAGACATGGAGAAAATTATTCAGAGAAACAAGATACAAAAAAAGAGAGACTAAGATATTGAAAATATAAAAAAAATAAATAAAGCAAAAACAGTAAAGTATGTATCAGGAAAGACATACAGTACAAATATCTCAAGAACTGTATTTAGGTAAGTTTCTCTTCAAAAATATTATACTTAATAATCGAACGCCAATAATACTGGCTGACATAGTTTGTATATCAAAAGACTGAGAATAAGTATGGAAGATTCAGAAATGATATAAAGGATTGATAGGAAATAACACGCAGACACACACACATACACATATATGTGTGTGTGCATACAAACACACATATAAGTATATATATACACACACGCATAGAGAGAGAGAGAGAGAGAGAGAGAGAGAGAGAGAGAGAGAGAGAGAGAGAGAGAGAGAGAGAGAGAGAGAGAGAGAGAGAGAGAGAGAGAGAGAGAGAGAGATTCATATTCCATCCACTCACTTACCATATTATAAAATAATCCTTGCATGCATAATCATAAAAACGTAATCTAATTATCCAAAATTACATATTTTGTTTTTAGGTGATAAACATCTCTCCCATAATGAGAGCATAAGTCGATTTAGGTATTATTAGTAATTAGATGTGTTTTATATTTTCCAGAGGAAGACAACTTAACAAACTGCTTTAAACTTTCAGGTCATGATTTCCACCCACGAACAGAAAATGAATCTCAGAATCAAAAACTCGGATGCAATGTATTTGGGCGAGAAGATCAAAATCTTTCTCTCCAAATTTTTCTTTATCTGTTCGGACAATACTAGAATTTTCAATGGCATTCCAGACAATGGACATCTTAAATTCGTATTCCAGACACATCAATTCCTGCATCGATTTTTCATATTCGAGAATATTCAAATGTGTCGCTGAGGTTCTTAACAAGATTCCATACACGTCGAATTCATGTATTTCTGTGGCATACTTTATATTCCTATATATATTAACATTTACCTCATGGAAATTTTAGAAAATAAATACATTATTTCTGCCTATATTGGTACATGTAAATAAAACTTTAATTTACTTTAAATGTATTGCCAGTAACATAGTTAATAAAATAAGAGCATAGAGACTAAGAACTTCAAATTCTATGGATTAAAATATTAAAAAATCACCTTTGAGGGAGAGATGCAAGTGAAAAGTTTAACTACATCAGAATGTTAAGGACGGAAATTTTTGCAGTTCCAACAACCGGACTCATGAGGAGACTATTCCATCATTGACTACAAACATTTAATGGAGCCCTAATTGATACTAAATTCAAAATAATGTTTAGACTACCTCCCATGTAAAATATACTAGCATTTCGGAATACTGCTATGGAGATATATTCATGCTCAGTTGTCAATGACAGTAAAACACGAAAAACAGTCTAAGAAAACATTCAAACTCCATTTTCTACGCGGACTAATGACTTTTTGAGGAATAACAAATACAGTATTTACAAAGAAAACAAACACACTAACAAGGAATCATGAGGTAAAAGGGAAGATGAGAGGTAATCAACATCAGGAAATGTTTCAATAATAGTGAAAGTCTCTCATATGCATATTTTCAAATGGCATTTCTTGCCTGTTTTCTCTTAGGAAAAGTCCTCACCCAAATTTCTCTCTCTCTCTCTCTCTCTCTCTCTCTCTCTCTCTCTCTCTCTCTCTCTCTCTCTCTCTCTCTCTCTCTCTCTCTCTCTCTCTCTCTCTCTCTCTCTCTCTCTCTCTCTCTCTCTCTCTCTCTCTCTCTCTTTCTCTCTCCATATTACATCGAGGTAAAAAGTTAGACTTGAGAGTTCAAAAAATTCTCAACACTATTAATATTGCAATTTGATGCATTTTCCTGTAACTTACGAGTTGGATATCAAAGGATACAAAAAATTTGCTGTGGATATGTATGTATTTATGGCTTCATGGTTACATAACGTACTCACAATTAAGAAATTAGTAATCACATAAAAATAGCCTACGTAAAAAAAAATATCGTGTAAGACATACATACACACATATATACAAACACACACACACACACACACACACACACACACACACACACACACCACATAAGTATCACTAAGTATAAAATGGAACCGATGAGGAGACGGGAAGATACGAGCTTTGGGCTCTTTCCCGTAAACACAATTAGGTAATCACAATTAGGTAATCACACACACACACACATACAAAGAGGTTTTACTGGATGATGAGGATACAGTTGATTGCAAGGAAACAGCAACAGAGAAAACTGAAAGAAGTTATGGCTGTAAATGTATTTTTTAACTACGCTTGAATATGATGCAAAGATATTGAACAAAATAAAAGGAGAGAATAATGGCTGAACTCTTTGGGAAAAAAACATCCCATACCTGAATTTCAATATTCACAATGCAAACTATAAAAAAAAATATCAACAATCTTATATGCAAAGTGTATCATTAGTTGGTCCACCAATTATAGCCCTCTCAAGACTAAACAATACATTGTGTTTACCATTAAGGATATTCGACAAGAATTTTAACTCCACAATCACCAAGAGACTTATGAGCCAAGAAACAAAACATAAAAACACTAAAAATAACACTACAATCGTGAATGATTATAAAAATTCATTTTCAACTTATTCATAATTCATTATGAAAAAGTACTCGAACTGAAACTGAATTAATCAACAGAAGGTCTACTACTTTTAAGACAAAAAAGATAGAAGAGCCGTTTGCGTACCGATTTTTTTTTTTTTTTTTTGTGAGACACCGGGACAGGCAAAAACTGTCCTCATCAATAAAAGGCCCGGGCACGAGAAAACAACAAGACGAAGGAAAAGAAAAAGGTTAAGGACAAGTCAGAGATGAAGTAATGTCACACAAAGCAAAACGACAAAGGAAAAGAAAAAACATATTTTATCAAAGAAAAGCCAGAGAATTCTCCGAATGCCAATCGTCTACCAAAACCCAATTCTCATATCTAGATTTCACTTCCGAAGTCGCTAGAAATTGCACGAAATCCTATCCGTTCTCCCACAGCATGGCATCAATTCCCGCCAGAACTATGTAGAACATATACTGTGGCATTCTCAAATGTAGACGTCTACATATATTGGATCCTAATCTAATGAAAAAGAGAGAGAGAGAGAGAGAGAGAGAGAGAGAGAGAGAGAGAGAGAGAGAGAGAGAGAGAGAGAGAGAGAGAGAGAGAGAGAGAGAGAGAGAGAGAGAGAGAGAGAGATTATTATTTTATTTTATTAATTTATTGCGCCAAGGCGTCAGACATTACATGAGTTCATACAAATAATGCTTCAAATGGATATAAAACCAAGAATTGAACATGGTTTACAGGGAGGTGTACATATTGATAAAACATTGCTGCATACTAACACACAACTCACAGAATGGCAGCACAGAGTACATTATATGCAAAAGTAAAGCTCAGAGAAACGCAGAATGCACAAACAGAATTATATAGCAACATACAGAAAATATATGTATAATTCAATATAATTAATGGCCACCAAAGTGAGGAAAACGAGCAAGAATAACATCAAGGTTGTCATCATTAAGTAAAAATGAGCAGATCTGTATTAAGTTCTGACCTCGTGGTAAAACATCTCTCACTGCGGGGCACTGAAGACAATAGTGGTCAAGAGTGTTAGCATTAGTTCGGTCGCATAATGTACAGGAGGTGTACTGTGGCATATCTAGAGTCTGGGAGACCTGCCATAAAGGCCGATACCCCATTCTGAGCCGAGCACTAACTACATTGTTTTTCCGCACCATTAACCCGCGTCTGCGATACTTGTAGCGACT
Source organism: Halocaridina rubra (assembly GCA_037179515.1). NCBI lineage: Eukaryota > Metazoa > Arthropoda > Malacostraca > Decapoda > Atyidae > Halocaridina > Halocaridina rubra. The sequence continues at coordinate 5,394 of JAXCGZ010010111.1, read as the reverse complement.
GTGAAGGAAGTGATCATGGTGCTGTATGGACACACTGTTGGCCCTCTCCGTGTCCCTGCGCTGGACCGTCATGGCAAACCCAGCTGAGTAGATGATGTTACGTAGGCATCGGAGGGAGGGCTCAGCGTCCACAGCATGCCCATCCAGCATACAGGCCGCCTTGGCAAGACGATCCGCTGTGTCGTTGCCAGTCAGCCCAATGTGGGATGGAGTCCACACAAATGACACAACAAGAGAAGCATCCCGAGCGGCTGCGAGGCGACATAGTATATCTCCCACAGCACGGCCACAGATAGGTCTTAGCGAGGATAGGGCTTGTAGGGCCGATTGGGAGTCACAAATTATTACCCCATTCACTCGTCGTCGAACAAGGAGAGTCACGGCATCCAAGATGGCATTCAGTTCACAGTAGGTGGAGCTCGACGAGGTGGGTAGTCTACGGCCAATCCATGAATCAGCCGGCACAGGCGGCTCCATGGTGGGGGAAAACACAGCACATGCCGCCCTCCCATCTGCTTGCACAGAACCATCAACATAGACGTGGTGTGCTGCAGGGACAGACGTGGATACATCAGCGATAGTCTCCAGAGCTAACTGTCTCTGCAAGGGGGGATAGACATCCTTCGAGGTCGGTGTATATGTGACAGCGGGGAGGGGGACACGCCAGGGTGGTAAATCTGGGACAGCCGCCTGCACTGGCAGGTCGATGTCAAGGCCACGGAGAATGTCACTCACCACCCTGATAAGGTTATGACATCCTGCTCGAAGTGGGAGCCTGGGTGCGTCTGGATCAAGGGACGTCCTCATGACAGCAGAGAAGTACGGAGCAAGAAAGGGGTAGTGAAGACACTTAACAGTAAAATAGGACACATTGGCATAAATCCTCTCCACAAGAGGGGGTAAGCTGAGCTCCAACTGCATACTCACAATACGGGTAGAGAGAGAACATCCCAAGATAAATCTCATGACTCGATTCTGGAACTTTTCAAGTGGCTCGAGAGCTGGTTTAGGAAGTTGACACAAGGCAGGAGACAGATAGTCAACCACTGACCGAAGTAGTAGGATGTAGAGGGTCCTCGCCACTGGGATGGAGACTCCTGCAGCATTGTTGGCAAGCCACGAGAGAGAGAGAGAGAGATTTAGTCAATGTCTTAGAGGCCGTGCCTATGTACAGCTAAACTTGGCTAAAAGAGGCTAACGAAAGCTTGTGAAGTCCACCCCAACACAAGTGAATTATGCTCAGTTCTGGAGTCTTAATTAAAAAAAAAAAGAAAGTTACGTTCAGAACAACTTCATAACAAAACGGCTGAGCTTCCTCGTCTCCAACAACTGCGTTTTCTGTTCAGACTCCCCACACACACACCCACACTATATCACAAACTTGATACAAACTTTTGAAGAACTATGTTATGAGAAGTTTCCACTCTCTGTTATATATATATATATATATATATATATATATATATATATATATATATATATATATATATATATATATATATATATATATATATATATATACACACACACAAATATATACATTTTCCAAAGGGAACAGTCTAAATAAACACTGACATTTTACAGCATTCGGAGATAGGTTGGGTAATGGATCATTTCATTGTCAGCTGAATTATAGTCTATTGTACAAAAGATGGCTTTCTTTTCTTGGATATATGGTCACCAGAGAGTCTCTCTCTCTCTCTCTCTCTCTCTCTCTCTCTATATATATATATATATATATATATATATATATATATATATATATATATATATATATATATATATATATATATATATATATATATATATATATATATAAATTTATATATATATATATATATATGTGTGTGTGTGTTGAAACCAAATTTATATATATATATATATATATATATATATATATATATATATATATATATATATATATATATATATATATATATATATATATATATATATTCCGGTTAACATGGTTAAAGACATAATAGTTTGGGAAAACCCTGAAACTCCCATTTACAAAGCCCTTGAGCGAGAGGCTTTCACAATATGTGTATAAAATGAAAGATGGATGCTCATGAGAAAATAAAAATTACCGATGCTCAATTTAAACAAAAAGAATTCGAATTTTACTTGTTCATCAAGCTAATGTCTTTATGGAGAATGAAATCTCATTACGTTGATTATGCTCATTAGTTAATGAGACTCAGAACTCTGAGCTTATTACGCACACAACATAATAGACTATGTACCAAGAGCTCAGACCCTCATAAGCTGCTCCAATTCCTGTTATTCAAAATATAAATATATATATATATTTTTTTTATTTCTCTTTGACTAAGTTCGTTACCACATATATGCCATTATTACTTTCCTTTCGCCTGAGTCGAAATATAAAGCTCTTAAATCATTAGTGTAATATAGTGTACACACAGTAAGAGAATTACAGTTCTCCAGATGTGTTGTTCCTCCGACTAACGAACAGACATTAGCATATGCCGAAGAACCTCCAGTCCCTTCCGCAGAGAATCAAAAGGTTTTTTTGGAATATTCTGAATAAAATGTTGTTGGATTAAATTGTCATGGTAAGTTTTGACTATTTCTTAGATGTTAAAAATTCAGTTTCTTCAGAAAAATGAATACACACACACACACACACACGCACAGAAATACACACATACACACAGACATATATATATATATATATATATATATATATATATATATATATATATATATATATATATATATATATATATATATAACATTTTTTCTCTTGTAGAGATTCGAGTCTAGGACACACAATCAGCATCTTAGATTCAAATCCCGGGCAGGGATCAGTACTTTTACGAGAGAGAGAGAGAGAGAGAGAGAGAGAGAGAGAGAGAGAGAGAGAGAGAGAGAGAGAGAGAGAGAGAGAGAGAGAGAGAGAGAGAGAGAGAGAGAGAGAGAGAGAGAGAGAGAATGTTGGGCTTATTTCCCCCCTCTAAATGGCACCTATCTCATCACTGCATCAAGTTAAATTTTTCTCTCGAGACACCACCTAGGCCATACCTTGTTCATATAACCTGCATTGTTCTGTCTCACAAACCATTCAATAGGCCTAAAATTAAAACTTCCAAACATATAAAAGGATACCTAGTTATCTGATATACAAGATAATAAGCCTTGCATCAAGCGAGAGACTTCATACTCAGCAAGGATAGTTGCGGTATGAAAAGAGGTAAAATTCATCAAAAGCTTCAATTCATACATGAAACCTCGACATAAAAAGCCGATTCAGTCACAGCCGAATCATTTCCATGCTACGCGCCCTAATCTTGTGCTGCGAAGCTTCAGAGGAAGATGTTACAATGGATATAACAATAGTATTTGTGAAAATGCTAATTTGCAGGGCCAAAAGGAATGATTATAGGTATTTCACTATTAGTTAGAGGAACTCCTACAGCGCTTAACGCGTCTTCTTAATTTGATAATAATGCAATAACAAGATAAAGAGCTATGCATTTTGAGATTAATTCAGCCCTAAATGGTTTTCCATCTGCCTCAGGATCATATTTTTAATATATTACTACTACTACTACTACTACTACTACTACTACTAATAATAATAATAATAATAATAATAATAATAATAAATACACCATTAATATAGTATATGATTTTAATTCCTCCACAGACTAGTTCACTATCTCAGAACTTTTCAAACACCATTTCCAAGTCGGCCACAAAGAGGAAGTTGGCAGTACAACTTATGGCCCTCTGCTCATTGGCGAGAGTACTCTTCAGTGCCACGTAAAGTTGGGAGTCATGTGTAATAACAGGAGACTCAGCAGACAGCCTGACAAGGCCTCACGCACATGTTGTGAGGCTAACTTTAATATCACAAGTCTCGTTGAAAAATAGAGATTCTGAAACCGAGGGCTATTGCAAGTGCTTCCTAATTTCAACATTTTTGTTTCGTACACATATAATTTTGTTAAGATTGGTCCGAGAGTATTTTTATGAGTCAAAGGACTGATATTTTGGCCATAATTATTCCTTATTAGTATAATATCTTGTGTGCATGTGCTTATATATATATATATATATATATATATATATATATATATATATATATATATATATATATATATATATATATATATATATATATATATATATATATATATATATATATATATATATATATATATATATATATTTATTTATTTATATATATATATATATATATATATATATATATATATATATATATATATATATATATATATATATATATATATATATATATATATATATATATATATATATATATATATATATATATATAGGTGAGAATCCCGTAATAATAATAATAATAATAATAATAATAATAATAATACATTCTTTTTTCCACAAATTTTACAGTGGGTATTACAATATAAACAACAGAGTAAACATGGTGTATAATCTAAACAGCATGCGACTGAATGCAGATGTGATAAGTTCTTCATTCAGAAATAAAAGTTAAATGTTTAGAACACATCAGCGAAAAGACACAATAGGAAGTTGTCTATCTCCCGACAGTATTTAAAAAAAAATGAACTATTATTGACTGTATGGCATTCATTAGTTAAAGAAAATATACTTTTAATATATAATTTTTACATAATGTGTTTCAAGTGGTAATGAATTAGCAGTAAGCTCCTGAAATGACAACATTACTAAGTACTTTGAAAGGGGTTCTTTAAGGCCCTATTTCTTAAACAGTGTAAACCTAGAATACCATATTGATAGTTAGCTAGACACACAAATGGATTTCATATGCGCATCTGACGCAGTTCTGTGTATGGCTAAGATCCTACATGGGATCCAAGCCATACACAGAACCGTGTCAGAAGCGTTTATGAAATCCAATTGTGTGTCTAGCTAACTAACAATATGGTATCCTAGGTTTACACAGTATATGAAATCGGGCCCAAGTCTGATATACTTCTTATGTAATAGTTCATTTTAATAGAGTCCACTTGGAAACTATTTTATAAAAACCACTTTCATACTTATTTCGTTTTTATCAAGACAACCATAAAGAATATTAAAAAAAAAAATTACATTATCTTCGCGAAGGTGCATTTTGGATGGTGTCGTTAGTTCAGTAAAGAATGCTTAATATATTATACATGACATGTTACGGGTGATAATACCCTGGTTAGTATGAAAACTTTATAAAAAATACATTACACGTTATGGGTGATAAATACCCTGGGTTAGTTCCTGGGTTCATCCAGTGAGGACGTGCTTCCAGTAGCTCTAGTCTTGACCATACTTAGTACAATGGAGAGTGGTGGTGTTCTTTGTGCTGGTGGTGTTAGTGGTAGTGGTGTTGGTGGTGGTGTCGTTGTTGGTGCTGTTTGTGGC
>JAXCGZ010010110.1:22500-47852 GCA_037179515.1 Halocaridina rubra | reverse complement strand
GTCAAGACTAGAGCTACTGAAAGCACGTCCTCACTGGATGAACCCAGGAACTAAACTGATAGAGGAAAATATTTTTTCCCTGGAGCAGGTATGAAGAAGGTGGGTGAGTCAATAAATAGCTGGATTGAGAAAAAAGATGTTGTTTGTTTGATAGCTGGGGGAAATGACGTGCAGGATGGTAGAAGTGAAGAGCTGATTAGGTTGTATAGACAAGCCCTGGATAAGATCAGGAAAAGGGGTGCAGTTCCTGTGATGTGTGGTATTCTCCCTAGGCTTAGCCAAAGTTCAGAGTGGTGGTCTCGAGCTATAGGAGTAAATGCTAGGATGAAAGTCTTCTGTCGGGAGAATAATATAGGTTTTATAGACGGGTGGGATCACTTCACTAGTCGTAAGCATATGTATGCAAGGGATGGAGTGCATCTTTCTAATTCAGGTGTCTCGGTATTGGCTGGTATGATAGACAGAGAGGTAGGGGGGTTTTGTTAGACACAAATAATGAAATGAATAATACTTGTGCAGAGAAATTAGTCAGTAAGGGTTCAGTAAATAGTGGGTCAAATAACTGGGAGTCTAAGGATAAGAACCATTTGTTACATAGAACAAATATTAACAAGAAGGGTAAAGCTAGAGAGAGTTTAAAAGTATATTATACAAATAGCCGTAGTTTAGGTAACAAGATAGAAGAACTGAGAGCCATAGTATGTAGTGAGAGACCGGATATAATATGCATTAGTGAAAGTTGGATTAATTTAGAAAGCAAACACCTTAAAGCTGAGTACATAATTACAGGATATAAACTTTATAATGCTGATCGTAGTGCAGATAAAAGAGGGGGAGGGGTAATTATGTATATTAAAGATAGCCTCAGAAGCTGCATTAAGTCTGGAATTAAGACAAATCTAAATTCAGAAACCTTATGGGTTGAAATTAAAAATAATATAGAAAGTCTAGTTGTAGGAGTAGTCTACAGACCACCTGATCTAGATAATATAGAGTCGCAAGTTATATACGATGAAATTTCTAAAGTGACCAGGTCAAATAGAGTTTGCATTGTAGGCGATTTTAATTTTAGACATATTAACTGGGAAACCATAACAGGTGATAGTAGCTCTAAGGAGTTTTTGGAAGTAGTAGAAGACAATTTCCTTTCTCAGCATGTACATGAAGCAACACGGGGGGTGAATACACTAGATTTAGTTCTTAGTAATAGAGAGAATATGGTTACAAATTTAGAAGTTGGTGAAAAATTGGGCAACAGTGACCATGATTCCATTAGATTTAACATAATTTTCAAGGAAACTATAAAGGAAAATAAGAATATTGTTCCAAACTTTAGAGCAGGAGATTTTGAGGGCTTAAAAACTAAATTATCTAATGAGGTATGGGAAGGGATTTCTGGGGTACAGATGTGGGTAGTTAATCCAGCAGGTCAGGTCGCAGGTAGCGGATTACCCCGAAAATTTGAGTACCACATGCCAAGGATTATCACAAGATAAGATCAATACATTAAATTCTCTCACAGGAAAGAACAGCAGTCCGTCAGTTAATATAAATTTGGATGAGGAATATAACAATTTTGTCATGACTCTTAAGAATAGTCAGAGAGGCTATATTCCCATGAAACAATGCAGATCAAGAAAAAATGACCCTAAATGGATGAACAATAGAATAAAGAATCTTATAGGTATTAAAAGAGGAATATACAGGAAACTAAAAAGAGGTGAAGAGCAGTTGAGGCAGCAATATATACAGTTAAACAGGGAAGTTAAAAAGATAGTTAGAGAGTCGAAAAGAAAATACGAAGTTAGAATAGCAGGAGAAGCTAAAGAAAATCCTAAAGGGTTTTATCAACATTATCAAACAAAATTTAAGGAAAAAGTCGGACCAATTGAAGTAGCCAATGGCCATATCACAGATGACGATAAAGTGATGTGTACATGTTTAAATGATTATTTCTTATCTGTATTTACCAATGAAAACTTGGAAAATATTCCGGAAGTAGAATCCATTTACAGAGACAGTCCCGATAAAATACTTAGTTCAATAAATATTACGAGAGAGGAGGTAATAAAAGAAATAGATAAATTAAAGGCTCATAAATCTCCGGGACCTGATGGAATATATGCTAGAATATTAAAGGAATGCAAGGAAGAGCTTAGTTGTCCACTAACTGCATTATTTAATAATTCAATAAAATTAGGATCGGTACCCATGGAGTGGAAATTGGCAGATGTGGTACCAATATTTAAAAAAGGAGAACGAGTTAAAAAGAATAATTATAGGCCGGTAAGTTTAACGTCAACAGTGGGTAAGATTCTAGAATCCATAATTGCAAATAAAATAAGGGCACATCTAGAATTACACAGACTGATAAAACTTTCACAACACGGGTTTCTTAAGGGTTTTTCGTGCCTTACAAACTTACTGTCTTTTTATTCAGAAGTTTACGAGGCAGTAGATTGTGGCAAAGAATATGATACAATATATCTAGATTTTAGCAAAGCTTTTGATAGAGTTCCTCACAAAAGATTAGTTAAAAAGCTGGAAGCTCATGGTATAGGAGGAGCTGTTCTCAGATGGATCAAACAATGGTTAAAAGACAGAAAACAGAGGGTTTGAATAAATGGAGAGAAATCAGAGTGGGGCTCGGTTACTAGCGGGGTACCACAAGGCTCGGTACTGGGTCCCCTATTATTCATCGTATATCTAAATGATCTGGATTCGGATATCAGTAGTAACCTAAGTAAATTCGCAGACGACACTAAAATAGGTAGAACTATAAATGGAAAAGAAGACATTCATGCTTTACAGGAAGATCTAAATAGATTATCTGAATGGTCGGACAAATGGCAAATGGAATTTAATGTTGAAAAATGTAAAGTAGTTAAAATGGGTACTATAAAAGACAATACTAGTTATAAGCTAAATAACCATGAAATCATGAGTTCTCGGTGTGAAAGGGATTTGGGAGTTCTTGTGAGTAGTAGTCTTAAGCCAAGAGAGCAATGCACAGCAGTCAGAAATAAAGCAAACAGAATTTTAGGATTTATCTCAAGAAGCGTTAGCAATAGGACGGAAAAAGTTATTTTGCAGCTCTATCTTGCATTAGTTAGGCCCCATTTAGATTATGCTGTGCAATTCTGGTCACCCTATTATAGAATGGAAATTGAATCCTTGGAGAGGGTGCAGCGAAGAATGACCAAGATGATACACAATATCAGAAATCTACCATATGAGGACAGATTAAAAAAACTTAATCTACATTCTCTAGAGAGGCGAAGAGTTAGGGGGGATATGATTGAAGTGTATAAATGGTTTAAAGGGATTAACAAGGGAGATATTAATAAAGTTTTAAAAATTCATGATCAAACCAGAACTCGTAATAATGGATTTAAGCTTGATAAATTTAGGTTCAGAAGGGAAATTGGTAAAAATTGGTTTGGTAATAGAGTAGCTGATGCATGGAACAAGCTTCCTAGTAGGATAGTAAATGCCAATACCTTAGACACCTTCAAATGTAGATTAGATAGACATATGACAGAGGTAGGGTGGGTATGAATATGTTAGTGCTTGTTAGAAAAATCATAAAAAGAAAAATAGAATAAATAAGTAGAGTAGAATTGAATAGGTTAGACATGCTGAAAATACAATTCAAAAATGGAGCTGCCTCGTGTGTGCCAGTAGGCATGTTGCAGTGTCCTCTATTCTTATGTTCTTATGTTCTTATGTTCTTCTTATGTTCACTAACCTATTCATACCCACCCTACCTCTGTTATATGTCTATGTAATCTACATTTGAAGGTGTCTAAGGTATTGGCATTTACTATCCTACTAGGAAGCTTGTTCCATGCATCAGCTACTCTATTACCAAACCAATTTTTACCAATTTCCCTTCTGAACCTAAATTTATCAAGCTTAAATCCATTATTACGAGTTCTGGTTTGATCTTGAATTTTTAAAACTTTATTAATATCTCCTTTGTTAATCCCTTTAAACCATTTATACACTTCAATCATATCCCCCCTAACTCTTCGCCTCTCTAGAGAATGTAGATTAAGTTTTTTTAATCTGTCCTCATATGGTAGATTTCTGATATTGTGTATCATCTTGGTCATTCTTCGCTGCACCCTCTCCAAGGATTCAATTTCCATTCTATAATAGGGTGACCAGAATTGCACAGCATAATCTAAATGGGGCCTAACTAATGCAAGATAGAGTTGCAAAATAACTTTTTCCGTACTATTGCTAACGCTTCTTGAGATAAATCCTAAAATTCTGTTTGCTTTATTTCTGACTGCTGTGCATTGCTCTCTTGGCTTAAGACTACTACTCACAAGAACTCCCAAATCCCTTTCACACTGAGAACTCATGATTTCATGGTTATTTAGCTTATAACTAGTATTGTCTTTTATAGTACCCATTTTAACTACTTTACATTTTTCAACATTAAATTCCATTTGCCATTTGTCCGACCATTCAGATAATCTATTTAGATCTTCCTGTAAAGCATGAATGTCTTCTTTTCCATTTATAGTTCTACCTATTTTAGTGTCGTCTGCGAATTTACTTAGGTTACTACTGATATCCGAATCCAGATCATTTAGATATACGATGAATAATAGGGGACCCAGTACCGAGCCTTGTGGTACCCCGCTAGTAACCGAGCCCCACTCTGATTTCTCTCCATTTATGCAAACCCTCTGTTTTCTGTCTTTTAACCATTGTTTGATTCATCTGAGAACAGCTCCTCCTATACCATGAGCTTCCAGCATTTTAACTAATCTTTTGTGAGGAACTCTATCAAAAGCTTTGCTAAAATCTAGATATATTGTATCATATTCTTTGCCACAATCTACTGCCTCGTAAACTTCTGAATAAAAAGACAGTAAGTTTGTAAGCCACGAAACACCCTTAAGAAATCCGTGTTTTGAAAGTTTTATCAGTCTGTGTAATTCTAGATGTGCCCTTATTTTATTTGCAATTATGGATTCTAGAATCTTACCCACTGTTGACGTTAAACTTACCGGCCTATAATTATTCTTTTTAACTCATTCTCCTTTTTTAAATATTGGTACCACATCTGCCAATTTCCACTCCATGGGTACCGATCCTAATTTTATTGAATTATTAAATAATGCAGTTAGTGGACAACTAAGCTCTTCCTTGCATTCCTTTAATATTCTAGCATATATTCCATCAGGTCCCGGAGATTTATGAGCCTTTAATTTATCTATTTCTTTTATTACCTCCTCTCTCGTAATATTTATTGAACTAAGTATTTTATCGGGACTGTCTCTGTAAATGGATTCTACTTCCGGAATATTTTCCAAGTTTTCATTGGTAAATACAGATAAGAAATAATCATTTAAACATGTACACATCACTTTATCGTCATCTGTGATATGGCCATTGGCTACTTCAATTGGTCCGACTTTTTCCTTAAATTTTGTTTGATAATGTTGATAAAACCCTTTAGGATTTTCTTTAGCTTCTCCTGCTATTCTAACTTCGTATTTTCTTTTCCACTCTCTAACTATCTTTTTAACTTCCCTGTTTAACTGTATATATTGCTGCCTCACATGCACTTCACCTCTTTTTAGTTTCCTGTATATTCCTCTTTTAATACCTATAAGATTCTTTATTCTATTGTTCATCCATTTAGGGTCATTTTTTCTTGATCTGCAATGTTTCATGGGAATATAGTCTCTCTGACTATTCTTAAGAGTCATGACAAAATTGTTATATTCCTCATCCAAATTTATATTATCTGACGGACTGCTGCTCTTTCCTGTGAGAGAATTTAATGTATTGATCTTATCTTGTGATAATCCTTGGCATGTGGTACTCAAATTTCGGGGTAATCCGCTACCTGCGACCTGACCTGCTGGATTAACTACCCACATCTGTACCCCAGAAATCCCTTCCCATACCTCATTAGATAATTTAGTTTTTAAGCCCTCAATATCTCCTGCTCTAAAGTTTGGAACAATATTCTTATTTTCCTTTATAGTTTCCTTGAAAATTATGTTAAATCTAATGGAATCATGGTCACTGTTGCCCAATTTTTCACCAACTTCTAAATTTGTAACCATATTCTCTCTATTACTAAGAACTAAATCTAGTGTATTCACCCCCCGTGTTGCTTCAAGTACATGCTGAGAAAGGAAATTGTCCTCTACTACTTCCAAAAACTCCTTAGAGCTACTATCACCTGTTATGGTTTCCCAGTTAATATGTCTAAAATTAAAATCGCCTACAATGCAAACTCTATTTGACCTGGTCACTTTAGAAATTTCATCGTATATAACTTGCGACTCTATATTGTCTAGATCAGGTGGATATTGTCTAGAAAATATATATATTCTTTTACTATCTGGAATTTGACTTATTTGAATTACTATACAACAGAATTTCCTCCAGAGCACAGGGAGAATCGACATATAACTGTTCTGTTTGTTTGCTCATACTTACGCACGGTTGGGTACTTTTATTATGATCCTCCCTTATATTACTTTATTTTTCCTGCTCTTATACTGCCCAAGGTTTGCCTTCAGGGCTGCGGCTGACTAGCTTTTACAGGCGGGGGGGGGGGTGCGCATGTGGTGTCTGTTTTCTCCCCTGTTCCTTCGGCTTCTGGATCAACTTCTGCTCTCTCAAATATGGGAAACAGCTGGGTGACATTCTTGTTGTCATTTCTTGTGAATTTACACTCTTTCTTTATGACCAGGCTGAAATAATTTTGATCAACATTATCATAGATTCACGTCCTTTATTATGTAATATCTATCTTGGAGTTCTCGGAAATCGAATAATAATCTCATTGGCGGAGTAGGGGACGAAACAAAAATAAAACAAACTTGGCATCTCAACCAATCTGGGCAGGTGGAGAATCATTTTCTCAAAAATATCCCTCAATAGATATTGCAACAGCGCATCACCTCCCTTAAAAATACTCTGATATGGCATGCAAAAGGGCCCGCCTTCCTAACGGTGCTTTCCGCGATTTCACCCCCTAGAGCAACCCCCCCATTATACCCTCAGTCATTCATACTCATTCGTTCACATGCGCTCACATTCAAACTTTCATTCCCTTTCTCTCTGTTAAATTCCCTTCTATTTACAATGTTGGTTTCCCTACCCTTATCCCTCTGAAGGAGTGTAAAGGTGAAATCTCAGTTGGGCCGCGCAGCCACATGACTGCCTCGCCAGTCCTAGGGCCCATTCTAACAACAAACAAACAAACATTCAACTCCCTTGAGGGTGCATTCTAGCTACACAATAACTTTCTTTCTTCCCTCCAACACTGAGGGCATGAGCTTGTTGGTCGGTCTCGAGGCGTATCCCTCATGGCTATTAGGCCCCATTCTTTCTCCCTTCTAAGATACGTTAGGGTTAACTTAAGAAACCCCCCATACCCCAGCACAGCCCAAATTCTCTCAAGTTTACTGTTATTTTCGCCTGCATAGCGCAAAATAAAAAAACTCATATCTAATTAATATCACAAAAGTTCTTATTCTTCAAAATGAAATGCCACACACGTATGTTAATATCAATTTCTCCATCATAACATTAAAACAATTATCTGTCATATATGTCTTTCTTTCGCTAAAACATTACTCCCGCTGAGAAAAAAAAAAAAAAAAAGAAAGAACCTTGAAAACAGGTGCAAGGATCTTATCACTCAATTTTTTACTCTTTAAGAAATGAATATAAAAATGATTTTACACGTACTTTAAACATCAAAGATCAGTACAATTACTTATATATTTATAATAACGAGGTTAGAAGATCGATGGGTCATATCCCCATTCCTTTCTTGAAAATCACATGTGTTCTAAGAAAAACCTTAAAAGCGGATTCAAGTATACTTCTCACTATAATTCTTAAGCGCATTTTGGAGTATGTAAAAATTCTACTATTTATATTCTATTTGTAGACTCGGTTAATTTTTACTTTAAGGAATTAATATAATAATGACTTCGTACATTAAATTTTTCAATTAAAATCAATACATTCGCATTCTTAAAATTCAATTTTGGCATTAATACAAATAAATGGAACACCCTTTAAATGCAATGACTCCTATTATTCTTCAAATTATAACAAAAAATGGAGTTTATTACTGCTTATAGCTATTAGTACAAATTATCCATGTTAGCAATGGGTACAGAAATTCTACTTTTATTAATTTACTAGGAGCCGCACCCTCATACGCGGGTTGGCTGAGTCAAAGCATAACTACAAGGTAAAATGGCGGCATCCACCGACCTCAATTTCTTTTACTAATTGTCCAATTACTCACTGGATACAGATTACAAGTACTTAGCTATTTTAAGGAGGTGGTCCTGAAGAACATCATGGCAGAAGACCATGGAGGAGGGGGTTCTTTCTTCTGGGCACGGGGGGCACCCCCAACTTCTCCATCTCTCGTGTAGAGTCGACGAATCACCATCTTCTTGGCTGGATCTGGCGACATGTACTTTTGGCAAGGGTCTTTTTCATTCAAAGCCCCGGTCACACTTCGACTCACTAAGAAATATCTTAGGAATAGTTCCTTAAAAGTTTCCCAATGATTTATATTTGACCACTCGTCTCTTCTCATCCGCAGACCCAAGTATTTCAGGAAGTCGGCCGCGGGAATTATGGACGGACGTTCGAGGTCTTTTACATTTGCGCCGTCGAAGTATAAAGATGAATCTTTGACTCGAGGCACCTTTACAACCAGGGCACGGGGTGGGGGCTTGTCCTGCTGCATTCCCTGTGTCACCACGGGGCTCGGAGCGGCAAGCTGTTCGTCGATGTTTGAGGTGTCGGTTTCTCTGTCGGCGTTGACCAAGTTCCTTCTCGACGGAGCGGCGTCAGCAGGAGTTTGTAGGCGCCGCACGTGCTCCTCCAATTCGAGAATTCTCCAGTGTTTGGCCTCATCACTCATTTCTTGAATTGGGAGATATTGGATTTCTATGTTTGCCATTCTTATTTTCTTTTCTTTAAACTGGTTTCTTCTGATATGAGAGTCTCTTCGTATGTTTTCCAGGCGTCCGATCCATACTGCGTTGCCACCAGTTGACGTGTTGTTTCTTCTCACTACATTAATATTAGTACCAGACGGGTACAAGGTAAGAATGGACAAGCGGTGGTTCCTTTATCTTAATTTATTTTAGAGTACAACATATTTGAGCCTCAATGCCCCCACCCTATGATTAACAAAATCTATGATCTATTCGTGCCCCATGTAAAGTTCTAACTAACTGTGTCTGCCCCGGGGGATTCTTGAAATACCTCAAGGGCAGGGCGTGTCTTGACATCCAGTTCTGCCAATAGACTTCAGGTTCAAAGTGGAGTCTCTCCTCTTTGGAGAGGGGCTATTTCAACAAGCCTATTGGAAAGAAGAGGGTTGAAATTGTCCATTGCCATTAGGTATCTCTCCAGGGCATGTACATACGCATGGGTCAAATGATCGTGTTTCTTGTGGTATTGGGAATAGAAGACTTCTTGGTCTTTCCCATCCTCTTGAGGTACTTGACACCAGATGCTGAGTCCCATGGGTCCAGTCATATATCTTCTTGACCCTTCCTACAAATATTGGCCGTATCCAAGAAAAACACTTGAGAGAGTGTTCAATTTCATCCCTGATCTCTAGCCTCACATGTTTCTCTTCAGGACTTGCTTCAGGTTTCAGGTGTCACGATTTCATATAACTTCAGCAAGACTTCAGTCATGCGACAGTACAATTACTATATCTTTATAATAACGACGTTGGAAGGTCGATCGGTCATTCCCACATTCCTTTCTTGGAAATCACACGTGATAGAAGAAAAGCCTTAAAAGCGGATTCAAGTATATTTCTCACTATAATTCTTACGTGCATTTTGGGGTATATAAAAATTTTACTACTTATATTCAATTTGTAGACACTGTTAGTTTTCACTTTAAGGAATTAATATAATAACGATTTCACGTACATTACATTTTTCAATTAAAATCAATATATTCGCCAGTTTAATAATTAACTTAGGCAATAATAAAAATAAATGGAACATACTTCAAACACAATTACTCGTTATATTATTCAAATTATAACAAAAATGGAGTTTATTACTGCTTATAGCTATTAGTACAAATTATCCATGTTAGTAATGGGTACAGAAATGCTACTTTCATTAATTTACTAAAGCCATACTCCCTTTTATATGCAGGATGACTGAGTCAAAGCATAACTACAAAGTAAAATAGCGGAGTCCTCCGACCTCGATTTCTTTAACTATTTGTCCCATTACTCACTAGATACAAATTACAAGCACTTAGCTATTTTGAGATGCTGCTTGAAGGACGTCATGGCCACAGGCACTGGAGGAGAGAGTTTCCTTTCTTCTGAGCTCTCTGATTTTCTCTCCGACGTCGTCCATATCTTGTAAAATCGTCGATTCACCATCACAGGCATCTCCTAATTCAAATTCAGCAACAAATAACTCCTAGTAGGGGCGCTGAGTCTTAGAGCCATGTTCACAGTGCGGCGCACGGTGATATACATTGAGGGTACTGAATCTTTCTCTCAGTTGATGTGTCTCAGCCTTCGTGAGCGATATTTCAGTAAAGTTTCTTCTGAGTCAAAATGCATGGGACAATTCTTACTGCGGGGGACCTTGCCTATATGGGAACAGGGGAGAGGTGGGACTGGCTGTGGTCTCTCAAAACTGTGAGCATGGTCAGAGCCTGAGGTGTCTCCCTCGGCATCTCTTGCTTGTAAGCATCTAAAAGTATCTTCTCACTCAAACATTTCCTCCAGAGATGCATTTATATGTTTCTTCTGTATTCATAATTCTTTTTTCTCGTCGCACCAGTCTCTTCTATGAAGATTTAGGTGTAGTATTGTCCTGAGCTGCCACCAGATGTCGTACCATTGTTGATCTTACCAGGCCAAAGCTACAGCGTGCAAGGTGATAATAGATATTCCAAGTTCTTCATAGTTGTTTATTAAAACTATACACTTCATTAAAACTTTAAAGTTCCCATTTCTACAAGTCACAGTTCCCCGTTAACACAGTTCACAGTTCCCTTCCCCCTTTGGGGGAGACTTCTATCTAGGATGTAGTTCTGCCCCCAGCAAGGTCTAACTCCAACTGAGTGCTCTGTGTATGCTCTCCTCTCCGGTGGCAGGGTTTTAGGTGGCGCCCTCTGACCTCTACCAGCTTTTGGCATATATGTGAGAGGGCTAATGGCAACACTTGACTTTCCTTTCGACAACATATATATATATATATATATATATATATATATATATATATATATATATATATATATATATACCCTTGCTAACCTCAGACCGCGCCCAGTCACGGTCTGAGGTTAGCAAAGGCATGTACTCAGGGTAACGATTATATCTGCCAAAACAAGTCCTTCGCAAGAAGGCAACCGTCCTAGCCCTTGGTAGAAAAGGGAGTCCGTGACGTAACAAAGGAAAAGAAAATATATATATATATATATATATATATATATATATATATATATATATATATATATATATATATATATATACATATATATATATATATATATATATATATATATATATATATATATGTATGTATGTATGTATGCCTTTTGCAGATTATGATTACTTGCAATTTATATTTCAGCTTATAGCTAATTTTAAATATATCTTATTTAATATTCTTGTACATGTAGAAAGCATGATCCCAATATAAAAGTCTTCCACCTATTTCTATTTTCTGATCGTTCCTTTTCTTCATGGAGGAGGCCATATCCCTACCGAGTCTATTAGATACATTTTTTTTTACAATTTTCTTATGATAAAATAGCTCTTGCTAATAAATTTTTTATATTATAAAAATTGTTCTTGTTGATAATTTCGTTATAAATTTGACCTTGCTGATATGTCATTTGCCTGTCAAGATACTTTTCAGTATCTCCTTTATTATTTGAATAGTTAAGTTCGGTCTCCTACAACGCAAAGAACGTTCTAGAGATTGTTTACCAGTGACCTATTTTTCCATAATAATTCTTGTTTTATTTTATATACTTCCACTTGTTGCACCTAAAACACTGTCTCCCTTGCGTCTCTGCCATAATTGCCTGCCAGGGACCCCCACTACAGTAGCCCTCAAATATTATAAGAAGCAGTTACTGCTCTGGAAATATATCCTACAGATGATGTCAGCAGGAGGGACATTGAATCGTTCTCATTTGGTGGCCAAACATCCCAGAGGCAAGATCTCGCCACAGCAGTCAAGCTTATTTCATATTTTATTTACGTGGTGACTTCACAGGAATTCATCTGGCACAAACAAGGTGAGGGATAGTGTATGGTAAAGCTCGTTGGTCAAGCAAATTGGGAATTCGAGAAACTGGTTAAATTCGTTACTGGTCGAATCCTTAACTGGTTAAAGCCTACGAAAAATTTCCCAGATTCCATTCCCATACAATATGAATTTTTGTAGATTACCTAACTGGATTCTCATTTGTCAAACTTAATTCCTTAACCTGGAAATTACCGCTGATAAACATAGATTAAGAATTTTCTTTCAGAGAATGTGCCAAGAATGTGCCAAACAAAAATCTCATCATAAGAAGATTGGTTATGACCCCGCAAAATTCTATCCCTTTTTCCTAACAAATTCTCATTTCATTCCACCCCTTTCTATCGTCGTAAATAAAGTGCTGTACGTCAAAAACTCGTGAATAAAGTTATTTACTATGTAAACTGCAAGTAATTAATCATTTAACTAAAGTATTTTATGCTATAAACTGTAAATAATTAAAAGGTAATTTTACCCTGTTGGCTTTGCAAATATTTCTTGTTAACCACAATTTAATGAATACATACTGTATATATCTTGCTGATTCTTCCTATAGTGGGGATAAAGTGTTTTGAGTTGTAAGTTGCAAATACTTCAAAAGGTGGTTTTGCCCCTTTTTCATTGCAAATAGTTCTTGATAACCAAAAGTAAATGAATACTATATTTATCTCGTAGATTCTTCCTTTTTCGTAAATAGAGTATTTTATTATATAGATTGCAAATCATTAATAAGCATTGCAACCTTTGTGTTGCCCACAATTTAAAGAATACATACTGTATTTGTCTTACTTATTCTCCATTTATTGTGAATAAATTGTTTTCCTCTAATGACGGCAAATAATTAATGGTTTTGTATGCTCTTACGGTAGCATAAATATTTCTGGATAGCTGTGACTAACCAATATATTTTCATCCTGTAGAATAATATTGAAAACTCATTATTTGTGTGCTCGTGCCTTCGGTTTCCCCATTATTAACGGTGTGTCGTTTCTGTTTCTGCAATTGCAGTGTCCTCTATTCTATTCTGCCTGTATAACAGAGGTGATCGTCGAGTTGAGCTAAAGGCTCGGCATCCATCTGTGGTGCCAGGAATCGAAATCGTGCTCACCACCTCGAGATTCGAGGCAGCATTCCATAAAGTTAAATTTAAAAATTTATTCCAGCTCCAAAAATTAATTAAATTTCTTTAAAGTGTCATTACATTTCCAAAATTAATAGAAAGATGAATTCTGAGTTTCATTTAACTGAGTAGTGGTAGTACGGGTAGGGTGTTCAAGTACAGTAATATCTGTCCTGTCTATTTGTGAGCTCTTAACCGAGTTCAGTACTTTGAGTCCCCTTAGTAAAACAGGAACTCAACAACCTCCCCATTCCCACAATATATATATATATATATATATATATATATATATATATATATATATATATATATATATATATATATATATATATATATATATATATATATATATATATATACACTTCTTTAGAACCTCAAAGTTCCCATTTCTACAAGTCACAATTCACCGTTAACACAGTTCACAGTTCCCGCCCCCTTTGGGGGAGACTTCTATCTAGGATGTAGTTCTGCCCCCATCAAGGTCTAAGTCGGGGAACTGTGAATTGTGTTAACGGGGAACTGTGACTTGTAGAAATGGGAACTTTGAGGTTCTAAAGAAGTGTATAGTTTTAATATATATATATATATATATATATATATATATATATATATATATATATATATATATATATATACCTATCAATCTATCTATCTATCTATCTATACATATATATATATATATATATATATATATATATATATATATATATATATATATATATATATATATATATATATAGATAGATAGATAGATAGATAGATAGACAGACAGACAGACAGACAGACAGACAGACAGACAGACAGACAGACAGACAGACAGACAGACAGACAGACAGACAGACAGACAGACAGACAGACAGACAGACAGACAGACAGACAGACAGACAGACAGACAGACATATATATATATATATATATATATATATATATATATATATATATATATATATATATATATATATATATATATATATATATATATATATATGTATATATGTATTTATATTAACAAATATTAACAAAAAGAATAGCCACAAGAAGGGTAAACCTAGAGTACGTTTAAAAGTATATTATACAAATAGCTGTAGTTTAGGTAACAAGATAGAAGAACTGAGAACCATAGTATGTAGTGAGAGACCGGATATAATATGCATTAGTGAAAGTTGGATTAATTTAGAAAGCAAACACCTTAAAGCTGAGTACATAATTACAGGATATAAACTTTATATTGCTGATCGCAGTGCAGATAGAAGAGGGGGAGGGGTAATTATGTATATTAAAGATAGCCTCAGAAGCTGCATTAAGTCTGGAATTAAGACAAATCTAAATTCAGAAACCTTATGGGTTGAAATTAAAAATAATATAGAAAGTCTAGTTGTAGGAGTAGTCTACAGACCACCTGATCTAGATAATATAAAGTCGCAAGTTATATACGATGAAATTTCTAAAGTGACCAGGTCAAATAGAGTTTGCATTGTAGGCGATTTTAATTTTAGAAATATTAACTGGGAAACCATAACAGGTGATAGTAGCTCTAAGGAGTTTTTGGAAGTAGTTGAAGACAATTTCCTTTCTCAGCATGTACTTGAAGCAACACGGGGGGTGAATATACTAGATTTAGTTCTTAGTAATAGAGAGAATATGGTTACAAACTTA
The DNA here is from genome assembly GCA_037179515.1 of Halocaridina rubra. Classification (NCBI taxonomy): domain Eukaryota; kingdom Metazoa; phylum Arthropoda; class Malacostraca; order Decapoda; family Atyidae; genus Halocaridina; species Halocaridina rubra. The sequence continues at coordinate 32,759 of JAXCGZ010010110.1, read as the reverse complement.
GAAGTTGGTGAACCATTGGGCAACAGTGACCATGATTCCATTAGATTTAACATAATTTTCAAGGAAACTAGAAAGGAAAACAAGAATATTGTTCCAAACTTTAGATCAGGAGATTTTGAGGGCTTAAAAACTAAATTATCTAATGAGGTATGGGAAGGGATTTCTGGGGGTACAGATGTGGGTAGTTAATCCAGCAGGTCAGGTCGCAGGTAGCAGATTACCCCGAAAATTGAGTACCACATGCCAAGGATTATCACAAGATAAGATCAATACATTAAATTCTCTCACAGGAAAGAACAGCAGTCCGTCAGTTAATATAAATTTGGATGAGGAATATAACAATTTTGTCATGACTCTTAAGAATAGTCAGAGAGACTATATTCCCATGAAACAATGCAGATCAAGAAAAAATAACCCTAAATGGATGAACAATAGAATAAAGAATCTTATAGGTATTAAAAGAGGAATATACAGGAAACTAAAAAGAGGTGAAGAGCAGTTGAGGCAGCAATATATACAGTTAAACAGGGAAGTTAAAAAGATAGTTAGAGAGTCGAAAAGAAAATACGAAGTTAGAATAGCAGGAGAAGCTAAAAAAAATCCTAAAGGGTTTTATCAACATTATCAAACAAAATTTAAGGAAAAAGTCGGACCAATTGAAGTAGCCAATGGCAATATCACAGATGACGATAAAGTGATGTGTACATGTTTAAATGATTATTTCTTATCTGTATTTACAAATGAAAACTTGGAAAATATTCCGGAAGTAGAATCCATTTACAGAGACAGTCCCGATAATATACTTAGTTCAATAAATATTACGAGAGAGGAGGTAATAAAAGAAATAGATAAATTAAAGGCTCATAAATATCCGGGACCTGATGGAATATATGCTAGATTATTAAAGGAATGCAAGGAAGAGCTTAGTTGTCCACTAACTGCATTATTTAATAATTCAATAAAATTAGGATCGGTACCCATGGAGTGGAAATTGGCAGATGTGGTACCAATATTTAAAAAAGGAGAACGAGTTAAAAAGAATGATTATAGGCCGGTAAGTTTAACGTCAACAGTGGGTAAGATTCTAGAATCCATCATTGCAAATAAAATGAGGGCACATCTAGAATTACACAGACTGATAAAACTTTCACAACACGGGTTTCTTAAGGGTTTTTCGTGCCTTACAAACTTACTGTCATTTTATTCAGAAGTTTACGAGGCAGTAGATTGTGGCAAAGAATATGATACAATATATCTAGATTTTAGCAAAGCTTTTGATAGAGTTCCTCACGAAAGATTAGTTAAAAAGCTGGAAGCTCATGGTATAGGAGGAGCTGTTCTCAGATGGATCAAACAATGGTTAAAAGACAGAAAACAGAGGGTTTGCATAAATGGAGAGAAATCAGAGTGGGGCTCGTGTACTAGCGGGGTACCACAAGGCTCGTTACTGGGTCCCCTATTATTCATCGTATATCTAAATGATCTGGATTCGGATATCAGTAGTAACCTAAGTAAATTCGCAGACGACACTAATATAGGTAGAACTATAAATGGAAAAGAAGACATTCATGCTTTACAGGAAGATCTAAATAGATTATCTAAATGGTCGGACAAATGGCAAATGGAATTTAATGTTGAAAAATGTAAAGTAGTTAAAATGGGTACTATACAAGACAATACTAGTTATAAGCTAAATAACCATGAAATCATGAGTTCTCAGTGTGAAAGGGATTTGGAAGTTCTTGTGAGTAGTAGTCTTAAGCCAAGAGAGCAATGCACAGCAGTCAGAAATAAAGCAAACAGAATTTTAGGATTTATCTCAAGAAGCGTTAGCAATAGAACGGAAAAAGTTATTTTGCAGCTCTATCTTGCATTAGTTAGGCCCCATTTAGATTATGCTGTGCAATTCTGGTCACCCTATTATAGAATGGAAATTGAATCCTTGGAGAGAGTGCAGCGAAGAATGACCAAGATGATACACAATATCAGAAATCTACCATATGAGGACAGATTAAAAAAACTTAATCTACATTCTCTAGAGAGGCGAAGAGTTAGGGGGGATATGATTGAAGTGTATAAATGGTTTAAAGGGATTAAGAAGGGAGATATTAATAAAGTTTTAAAAATTCATGATCAATCTAGAACTCGTAATGGGTAATGGATTTAAGCTTGATAAATTTAGGTTCAGAAGGGAAATTGGTAAAAATTGGTTTGGTAATAGAGTAGCTGATGCATGGAACAAGCTTCCTAGTAGGATAGTAAATGCCAATACCTTAGACACCTTCAAATATAGATTAGATAGACATATGACAGAGGTAGGGTGGGTATGTATAGGTTAGTGCTTATTAGAAAAATCATAAAAAGAAAAATAGAATAAATAAGTAGAGTAGAATAGAATAGGTTAGGCATGCTGAAAATACAATTCAAAAATGGAGCTGCCTCGTGTGTGCCAGTAGGCATGTTGCAGTGTCCTCTATTCTTATGTTCTTATGTTCTTAAAATATATATATTCTTTTACTATCTGAAATTTGACTTATTTGAATTACTATACAACAGAATTTCCTCCAGAACAGGGAGAATCGACATATAACTGTTCTGTCTGTTCGCTCATACTTATGCATGGTTGGGTACTTTTATTATTACCCTCCCTTATATTACTTTATTTTTCCTGCTCTTATACTGCCCAAGGTTTGCCTTCACGGCTGCGGCTGACTAGCTTTTACGGGCGGGGGGGGGGGGTGCGCATGTGGTCTCTGTTTTCTCCCCTGTTCCTTCGGCTTCTGGATCAACTTCTGCTCTCTCAAATACGGGAAACGGCTGGGTGACATTCTTGTTGTCATTTCTTGTGAATTTACACTCTTTCTTTATGACCAGGCTGAAATAATTTTGATCAACATTATCATAGATTCACGTCCTTTATTATGTAATATCTATCTTGGAATTCTCGGAAATCGAATAATAATCTCATTGGCGGAGTAGGGGACGAAACAAAAATAAAACAAACTTGGCATCTCAACCAAATCTGGGCAGGTGGAGAATCATTTTCTCAAAAATATCCCTCAATAGATATTGCAACAGCGCATCACCTCCCTTAAAAATACTCTGATATGGCATGCAAAAGGACCCGCCTTCCTAACGGTGCTTTCCGCGATTTCACCCCCTAGAGCAACCCCCCCATTATACCCCCAGTCATTCATACTCATTCGTTCACATGCGCTCACATCCAAACTTTCATTCCCTTTCTCTCTGTTAAATTCCCTTCTATTTACAACGTTGGTTTCCCTTCCCTTATCCCTCTGAAGGAGTGTAAAGGTGAAATCTCAGTTGGGCCGCGCGGCCACATGACTGCCTCTCCAGTGAGGGTGCATTCTAGCTACACAATAACTTTCTTTCTTCCCTCCAACACTGAGGGCATGAGCTTGTTGGCGGTCTCGAGGAGTATCCCTCATGGCTATTAGGCCCCATTCTTTCTCCCTTCTAAGATACGTTAGGGTTAACTTAAGAAACCCCCCCATACCCCAGCACAGCCCAAATTCTCTCAAGTTTACTGTTATTTTCGCCTGCATAGCGCAAAATAAAAAAACTCATATCTAATTAATATCACAAAAGTTCTTATTCTTCAAATTGAAATGCCACACACGTATGTTAATATCAATTTCTCCATCATAACATTAAAAAAATGATCTGTCATATATGTCTTTCTTTTGCTAAAACATTACTCCCGCGGAGGAAAAACAAAAAAAAAAAAAACTTGAAAACAGGTGCAAGGATCTTATCACTCAATTTTTTACTCTTTAAGAAATGAATATAAAAATGATTTTACATGTACTTTAAACATCAAAGATCAGTACAATTACTTATATATTTATAATAACGAGGTTGGAAGATCGATGGGTCATATCCCCATTCCTTTCTTGAAAATCACATGTGTTCTAAGAAAGACCTTAAAAGCAGGTTCAAGTATACTTCTCACTATAATTCTTAAGCGCATTTTGGAGTATGTAAAAATTCTACTATTTATATTTTATTTGTAGACTCGGTTAGTTTTTACTTTAAGGAATTAATATAATAATGACTTCGTACATTAAATTTTTCAATTAAAATCAATACATTCGCATTCTTAAAATTCAATTTAGGCATTAATACAAATAAATGGAACACCCTTTAAATGCAATGACTCCTATTATTCTTCATATTATAACAAAAAATGGAGTTTATTACTGCTTATAGCTATTAGTACAAATTATCCATGTTAGCAATGGGTACAGAAATTCTACTTTAATTAATTTACTAGGAGCTGCACCCCTCATAGGCGGGTTGGCTGAGTCAAAGCATAACTACAAGGTAAAATGGCGGCATCCACCGACCTCAATTTCTTTTACTAATTGTCCAATTACTCACTGGATACAGATTACAAGTACTTAGCTATTTTAAGGAGGTGGTCCTGAAGAACATCATTGCAGAAGACCATGGAGGAGGGGGTTCTTTCTTCTGGGCACGGGGGGCACCCCCAACTTCTCCATCTCTCGTGTAGAGTCGACGAATCACCATCTTCTTGGCTGGATCTGGCGACATGTACTTTTGGCAAGGGTCTTTTTCATTCAAAGCCCCGGTCACACTTCGACTCACTAAGAAATATCTTAGGAATAGTTCCTTAAAAGTTTCCCAATGATTTATATTTGACCACTCGTCTCTTCTCATCCGCAGACCCAAGTATTTCAGGAAGTCGGCCGTGGGAATTATGGACGGACGTTTGAGGTCTTTTACATTTGCGCCGTCGAAGTATAAAGATGAATCTTTGACTCGAGGCGCCTTTACAACCAGGGCACGGGGTGGGGGCTTGTCCTGCTGCATTCCCTGTGTCACCGCGGGGCTCAGAGCGGCAAGCTGTTCGTCGATGTTTGAGGCGTCGGTTTCTCTGTCGGCGTTGACCAAGTTCCTTCTCGACGGAGCGGCGTCAGCAGGAGTTTGTAGGCGCCGCACGTGCTCCTCCAATTCGAGAATTCTCCAGTGTTTGGCCTCATCACTCATTTCTTGAATTGGGAGATATTGGAGTTCTGTGTTTGCCATTCTTATTTTCTTTTCTTCAAACTGGTTTCTTCTGACATGAGAGTCTCTTCGTATGTATTCCATGCGTCCGATCCGTACTGCGCTGCCACCAGTTGACATGTTGTTTCTTCTCACTACGTTAATATTAGTACCAGATGGGTACAAGGTAAGAATGGACAATCAGTGGTTCCTTTATCTTAATTTCTTCTAGAGTACAACATATTCGAGCCTCAGTGCCCCCACCCTATGATTAACAAAATCTATGATCTATTCGTGCCCCATGTAAAGTTCTAACTAACTGTGTCTGCCCCAGGGGATTCTTGAATTACCCCAAGGGCAGGGCGTGTCTTGACATCCAGTTCTGCCAATAGACTTCAGGTTCAAAGTGGAGTCTCTCCTCTTTGGGGAGGGGCTATTTCAACAAGCCTATTGGAATGAAGAGGTTTGAAATTGTCCATTGCCATTAGGTATCTCTCCAGGGTATGTACGTACGCATGGGTCAAATGTTCGTGTTTCTTGTGGTATTGGGAATAGAAGACTTCTTGGTCTTTCCCATCCTCTTGAGGTACTTGACGCCAGATGCTGAGTCCCATGGGTCCAGTCATATATCTTCTTGACCCTTCCTACAAATATTGGCCGTATCCAAGAAAAACACTTGAGAGTGTTCAATTTCATCCTTGATCTCTAGCCTCACATGTTTCTCTTCAGGTCTTGCTTCAGGTTTCAGGTTTCAGGATTTCATATAACTTCAGCAAGACTTCAGTCATGCGACAGTACAATTACTATATCTTTATAATAACGACGTTGGAAGGTCGATCGGTCATTCCCAAATTCCTTTCTTGGAAATCACACGTGATAAAAAAAAAGCCTTAAAAGCGGATTCAAGTATATTTCTCACTATAATTCTTACGTGCATTTTGGAGTATATAAAAATTCTACTACTTATATTCTATTTGTAGACACTGTTAGTTTTCACTTTAAGGAATTAATATAATAACGATTTCTCGTACATTAAATTTTTCAATTAAAATCAATATATTCACCAGTTTAATAATTAACTTAGGCAATAATAAATATAAATGGAACATACTTTAAACACAATTACTCGTTTTATTATTCAAATTATAACAAAAATGGAGTTTATTACTGCTTATAGCTATTAGTACAAATTATCCATGTTAGTAATGGGTACAGAAATTCTACTTTCATTAATTTACTAAAGCCATATTCCCTTTTATATGCAGGATGGCTGAGTCAAAGCATAACTACAAAGTAAAATAGCGGAGTCCTCCGACCTCGATTTCTTTAACTATTTGTCCCATTACTCACTAGATACAAATTACAAGCACTTAGCTATTTTGGGATGCTGCTTGAAGGACGTCATGGCCACAGGCACATCTGGAGGAGAGAGTTTCCTTTCTTCTGAGCTCTCTGATTTTCTCTCCAACGTCGTCCATATCTTGTAAAATCGTCGATTCACCATCACAGGCATCTCCTTATTCAAATTCAGCAACAAATAACTCCTAGTAGGGGCGCTGAGTCTTAGAGCCACGTTCAGAGTGCGGCGCACGGTGATATACATTGAGGGTACTGAATCTTTCTCTCAGTTGATGTGTCTCAGCCTTCGTGAGCGATATTTCAGTAAAGTTTCTTCTGAGTCAAAATGCATGGGACAATTCTTACTGCGGGGGACCTTGCCTATATGGGAACAGGGGAGAGGTGGGACTGGCTGTGGTCTCTCAAAACTGTGAGCATGGTCAGAGCCTGCGGTGTCTCCCTCGGCATCTCTTGCTTGTAAGCATCTAAAAGTATCTTCTCACTCAAACATTTCCTCCAGAGATGCATTTATATGTTTCTTCTGTATTCATAATTCTTTTTTCTTGTTGCACCAGTCTCTTCTATGAAGATTTAGGCGTAGTATCGTCCTGAGCTGCCACCAGATGTCGTACCATTGTTGATCTTACCAGGCCAAAGCTACAGCGTGCAAGGTGATAATAGATATTCCAAGTTCTTCATAGTTGTTTATTAAAACTATACACTTCTTTAAAACTTTAAAGTTCCCATTTCTACAAGTCACAGTTCCCCGTTAACACAGTTCACAGTTCCCTTCCCCCTTTGGGGGAGACTTCTATCTAGGATGTAGTTCTGCCCCCAGCAAGGTCTAACTCCAACTGAGTGCTCTGTGTATGCTCTCCTCTCCGGTGGGAGGGTTTTAGGTGGCGCCCTCTGACCTCTACCAGCTTTTGGCATATATATGAGAGGCCTAATGGCAACACTTGACTTTCCTTCCGACAATACATATATATATATATATATATATATATATATATATATATATATATATATATATATATATATATATATATACCCTTGTTAACCTCAGACCGCGCCCAGTCACGGTCTGAGGTTAGCAAAGGCATGTACTCAGGGTAACGATTATATCTGCCAAAACAAGTCCTTCGCAAGAAGGCAACCGTCCTAGCCCTTGGTAGAAAAGGGAGTCCGTGACGTAACACAGGAAAAGAAAATATATATATATATATATATATATATATATATATATATATATATATATATATATATATATATATATATATATATATGTGTGTGTGTGATTACCTAATTGTGTTTACGGGAAAGAGCCCAAAGCTCGTATCTTCCCGTCTCCTGATCGGTTCCATTTTATACTTAGTCATACTTATCATTCCTGTCCTTAAAACTATGGATTGAGATAGCATTAACTACCTCCTCGCTTAGCCAATTCCAATTATCAACTACTCTTACACTGAAAAAGTATTTCCTTACATCCTGCAAAGAAGTTTTCTTACGAAGCTTCAAACTATGACCTCTAGTTCTAGAGCCAGCCATATCAAAATATCGATCCCTATCCACTCTATCATAACCATGAAGGAATTTGAAGACTGTCACCATATCCCCCCTCACTCTTCTGGCTTCGAGTAATGGTAAGTCTAATTCCCTCAGCCTCTCATCATAACTGAGATTGCGTATTTCTGGCACCAGTTTCGTGGCATGTCTTTGAACTTTTTCAAGCTTAGCTATGTGCTTTTTCAAGTGCGGATTCCAAAAGGGGGCTGCATATTCGAGTTTTGGCCTCACATAGGTTACATAAATATTTCTGAATATTTCCTTGTCCATGTGCCTGAAGGCTACCCTTACATTTGATAAGAATGCATATGCTGCCCTTACTATGCCATTTATATGTATTTCTGGAGACAAATCTGCCAGTATGTTTACTCCTAGATCTCTCTCATTTTCTGTCTCTTGAAGTTGTACTCCAGCCACCGAGTAGTCAAGCTTGGGCCTTCTTGCACTTGTACCCATTCTCATTACCTTACAATTTGAAGTATTGAATTTCATTAGCCACTTTTCTGACCACTCATGCAGATTATTTAGATCCTCCTGAAGTTCTCTACCATTATTCTCGTTTTTTACTTTCTTCACAATCTTTGCATCATCTGCAAACATATTCATGAATGAATTTACAGACTCTGGTAGGTCATTTACATATACAAGGAACAAAAGTGGCCCTAAAACTGAACCCTGTGGAACTCCACTACTAACTCTTCTCCATTCAGACACTGAGTGTCTTACTCTAACCCTCTGTTCCCTTCCTTCTAAGTAAGTTTTTATCCATTCCAAAACATTTCCACCTATTCTAGCCATTGATTGCAGCTTCCTAATAAGTCTCCCATGTGGAACAGTGTCAAACGCTTTCTGGAAGTCTAGGAATATGCAATCTGCCCAGCCCTCTCTTTCCTGTAAGATTTGGCTTACCTCATCATAAAACTCTAATAAGTTTGTTACTGTTGATCTACCTTCTCTGAAGCCATGTTGCCTCACTGACAAAAAGTTGAAGGATTCCAAGTGAAGAGAGATATGTTTCCTTAGTAGTTTCTCCATAACTTTGCAAACTATGCTGGTCAAGGAAACTGGTCTATAGTTCAGAGCCGTATCCCTCCTTCCCTTTTTGAAGATAGGTATCACATTTGCTTGTTTCCAGCATCTTGGAATCTCCCCCGACTCCAGTGACTCCTTAAATATGATACTTAGTGCCACTGATATTGTGTTTGCGCATTTTTTAAGCATGTATGTATGTATGTATGGCCTTTTGCAGATTATGATTACTTGCAATTTATATTTCAGCTTATAGCTAATTTTAAATATATCTTATTTAATATTCTTGTACATGTAGAAAGCATGATCCCAGTATAAAAGTCTTCCACCTATTTCTATTTTCTGATCGTTCCTTTTCTTCATGGAGGAGGCCATATCCCTACCGAGTCTATTAGATACATTTTTTTTTTACAATTTTCTTATGATAAAATAGCTCTTGCTAATAAATTTTTTATATAATAAAAATTGTTCTTGTTGATAATTTCGTTATAAATTTGACCTTGCTGATATGTCATTTGCCTGTCAAGATACTTTTCAGTATCTCCTTTATTATTTGAATAGTTAAGTTCGGTCTCCTACAACGCAAAGAACGTTCTAGAGATTGTTTACCAGTGACCTATTTTTCCATAATAATTCTTGTTTTATTTTATATACTTCCACTTGTTGCACCTAAAATACTGTCTCCCTTGCGTCTTTGCCATAATTGCCTGCCAGGGACCCCCACTACAGTAGCCCTCAAATATTATAAGAAGCAGTTACTGCTCTGGAAATATATCCTACAGATGATGTCAGCAGGAGGGACATTGAATCGTTCTCATTTGGTGGCCAAACATCCCAGAGGCAAGATCTCGCCACAGCAGTCAAGCTTATTTCATATTTTATTTACGTGGTGACTTCACAGGAATTCATCTGGCACAAACAAGGTGAGGGATAGTGTATGGTAAAGCTCGTTGGTCAAGCAAATTGGGAATTCGAGAAACTGGTTAAATTCGTTACTGGTCGAATCCTTAACTGGTTAAAGCCTACGAAAAATTTCCCAGATTCCATTCCCATACAATATGAATTTTTGTAGATTACCTAACTGGATTCTCATTTGTCAAACTTAATTCCTTAACCTGGAAATTACCGCTGATAAACATAGATTAAGAATTTTCTTTCAGAGAATGTGCCAAGAATGTGCCAAACAAAAATCTCATCATAAGAAGATTGGTTATGACCCCGCAAAATTCTATCCCTTTTTCCTAACAAATTCTCATTTCATTCCACCCCTTTCTATCGTCGTAAATAAAGTGCTG
>JAXCGZ010010110.1:12500-15000 GCA_037179515.1 Halocaridina rubra | reverse complement strand
AATTATTAAACAACTCTCCTCACTTTAAATTAAACCTTCCTCATACAGAATAAAAAAATTTCCAACATATATTCTACCTATGAGTGTTCTACTAAAATGAGCTCATTCCGGCCCTTAGACATAGTCATAAATATTGTTAGAAATAAGTTAAATCTGTACTCATCTATCTGGAAAACCCAAATGTCGTTAGCAATCGCGTGACTCTGAATCAAACTCGAATATCTTCTGATCCAAGTATCTCTATGACTTTCTTCTTGAATTACTCGTAGCGCCTCACGAGAGCAACTAATTATTCATTAACAAACTTACAAGTACTTTCAATAAACACAGTGAAAATGAGTATCTCGTAGCATCTCATGAGAGCAACCAATTACTCTTAATCAAACTTATAAGCACCGTCAATGAGCACAGTAGCAAACGTATTTTGTAAATTTCAGCTACGACCGATTTCACATATTGTAAACATGAGTGTTACGTAGCATCTCACGACAGCAACTGAGAATATATTCACAAATGAAACAAGTCACAAACTCTAATCGTTCACATTTTTCATAATCATTAGAAAAATATTTCACAATGACATTAAATATATCATTCATTTGGCACAAGAAAAATCATGTACTGACCACGTGGACAATTATAATTGCGAGGAACTCTCTGTTTACACAAAGTAATCAACGTTTTCATGACACGGTAAAGGATTGATTGGCAGAATGCATAGCAAAGCAGATTCCGCTGTCCACTTCTCAGCTATACATACACTATGCATAAGAATACTCAAACAAACTTAATATAAATTAATACGTATTCATATGCGTAAATTTGATATAATTGAATAAGTATCCATAAAATGTCTGTAAATCTACAATTCAGTGAGTCCAAATCTGTGGTCCACGGACCCCTGGTGGTCCGCAAAGGTAGTACTGGGGGACCGTGAACTGAATTGAAATTAGCAAATATATATATATATATATATATATATATATATATATATATATATATATATATATATATATATATATATATATATATATATATATATATATATATATATATATATATAGATATATATATATATATATATATATATATATATATATATATATATATATATATATATATATATATGTATATATATGTAAGTGAATAAGCATATTAAAAGAAAAAAATAATAATGCAGTTATACAAAGGCACCTTAACGTACCCATGCTCTTATAATTATGGCAATATTAAAAATAAACGTTTCCTGATTTTATAATTTATTTATTTTTCGTTTATCTTTAGTTTTTTATGCATTTAACACTGAACATAAAAGTGACATGTCGGATGTCAGGCAATCACAGTACAGTAGGACCGAAACATTTATACGTGTGAGATTACCAACCTGTCATGTGTTGAACACGTACAATCGGACCGTGGCGTGCGAGCTCAGTCTGAGATGAAGTTCTGAACACTGATTGCTGCAACTTCGCTCTTCCTTCACCGTCTTCACGTTTTGAACCGACAGTTGCATCCAAACGTTAATGCAACTTGAGCAGTCCGTAGTCAGTGCGTCTGTGTTTGATTCCCAGACCTTAATATTTAGTTGTATTAACTACATCAGTGACTATTTATTGTAAATATCTGATTGTATGATGGATCGGTGGTCAAAAACCGGAAGCATGTTAAAACGAGACAGTAGTGACATAGAAGGTGAATGTGCGACAAGCTCAAGTGAAAAGACACTGACTCATCAGTCGAAACGCAAAAAACGTAAATACTGTGATGAATACATATCCTTTGGATTTATATGTAGAGGCAGTGAAGGTGAACAGAAACCACAATGTGTTCTCTGTTATGAAATATTGTCCAATTAAAGTATGAAGCCAGCCAAACTTCGCCGGCATTTTGAAACTAAGCATAAGGAGCATACTAACAAACCTGTTGAATATTTTCAAAGAAGACGGGAAGAACTGCTTTCAAGACAAAACATTACAGAAAAAATAGCAACCAGGGGTGATAATAAGGATGCTGTGTGTGCTTCGTATGATGTTTCTCTTAGAATAGCAAAGAGTGGAAAACCACACACAATAGCAGAGGAACTAATTCTGCCTGCTGCCAAACAATGGCCTCTAGGATGCATGGAGACAAAGTATCAAAGAGTTTTGATCTCATTTCATTGTCAAACACCACTGTCAAGCGGCGAATAGAAGACATGTCTGACAGTGTTAAAAATGAACTAGTGAAGAGAGTGATTAAAAGTCCGTATTATTCTTTACAATTAGATGAAAGTACAGATGTTGCTAACAGTGCTGATTTACTTGCATTCATACGATATGAATTTGACGGTACAATTAAGGAAGATTTTCTCTTTTGCCAGTCATTGCCAACACACAAAACTGGTGAGTCTATTTTTAATGGTTTGAATGATTTTATAATAGCTAACGAAATTGGATGGTCAAAGTGTGTAGGAGTCAGTACTGATGGGGCTCCCGCAATGTCGGGAAAGTACAAAGGACTC
>JAXCGZ010010110.1:0-7500 GCA_037179515.1 Halocaridina rubra | reverse complement strand
AAAGGACAATCTTCCAAAATATCAAGATAATAACATACAGTTATTCAATTTCGTCAGTTATGACGCCAATCCATAAAGTGCAAAGCACACTATTCATCAATTAAAAGACACTGTTAAGTCAGCAACAGTAAATGGAAGTGTAAAGTAAATCACACAGTTCCTTTAATAAATGGCACTGTGACGTAATAGAGTTTTCCTAATACTATAATTGCTTGAAGTCGTAAAGTTATATCTCACCTGAATGTCTTTAATATCTTATTATAGTTCTTAATTTACTAGGGTAGCGTTAATACAGATATGCATCGTCTAGTTTATATTTGTTTATTTAGTTCTAAACTTATTTTACACCTCAAAGCTTCCCGTCCCCTTAAGGTAAAATTCTAAGAGACCTTATTTGTGCCACAGTCAAATTGTAACTGAGACTCCATCTACAACTAACTCTTACTTTCTTGTATGACCAAGATGGCAGGGTGTGGTAGGCTTGGACAACCTTGCCAATAGGCTTCAGAAAAAAGGGAGTTCCCTCCCTTTTTGGGCAGTGTCAGGGCGGGGCTATCTAGAAGGCCTATCGAATACAAAGGAGGGCCTATATGTGTATTTTCACAGGTGCCGGTGCATATGTACATGTAGATATCCGTTTTCTGCCCTCGTGGGAATGAGTTGAACTTTGTGACAATTTTTACCTCTATTGGCTTCATTTTTTCTAGCTGCAGTATTTACATTAATTTTCCAAAAGAATATTCTAAATCATTCATAGATTAGCGTCCTTTATCAATTAATATCTCTCTTGGAATTTCGAAAATCGAATGATTATCTCATTGGCGGAGTAGGGGACAAAAAAAATAAAATAAAATATGCACCTCGGCCATACCTGGGCAAGTGGAACTTCACTACATTGCCTCTCGAAGTATTTACATAAACATATTTCTTAGATTATATTGCAACGTCTACATCACCTCCCATTAAAACTATGCGCATCTCGACTTATGCTTTAAGCCTGGTGATTTGCGATCTCACCCCCCAAACACTCTCCCTTCTTCACACCCAGGTCGGTAGCTGCTTCTCATTATACAACCCCCTCTCACTACCGCTTTCATCCACACATTCGCTCACCCATTCTCTCTCGACAGCAACTTCCCCATTCACTCCCCCATTCGCAGTGCAACATTTCTCCCCCCAACATTCTGAGGGAGTGTGTTGGTTGGCGGTCTCTTTAAAGTCTCTCATCGGCCTCCTCGGCTCGTCTCTATCAATGGTTATAGGTCCCCGCTATACACCCTATCTACAGTATGGTAGGGCTACACCCTAACCTCCCTATCAAGGCACAATTTGCTCTACTCTCTTTCCCCGCCTGCATAACATCTTAACGAACGAAAAAAAAAAACTTATTATATCGACCAGTAAAGATCTTAATATCACAAAAATCTCTAATTCTTCAAAGGATAGGAAATACACGTATTTCAATAGCAAAAAATCAGTACAATTACTATTACTTTATAATAACAAAGTTGAGAGATCGAATAGTCACTTCTGCATTCCTTTCTTGGAAAATATTACGCTTGATAAAAGAAGAACCTTAAAAGAGGAGTCAAGTTTGTTTCTAAATATAATTCTTATGCTCATTTCGAAGTATATAACAACTATACAACTTATATTTGATTCTTACACATTGTCGCTTTCACAAACATTTCTTGGTAAACTTACTCTACTTTTGCTTTAAGAAACTAATATAAAAAATTATTTTACACGTACATTAAGTTTTTCTAATTAAAATCAATACCTTCGCCTGTTTAATTCTTAACTTAGGCAATAATAAAAATTAATGGAACACCCTGCAAATGCAAGTACTTGTAATATTCTTCTAATTAAAAAAAAATCGAGTTTATTACTACTTAAAGCTATTAGTACAAATTATCCAGGTTAGGAATGGGGACAGAAATTTTACTTCTATTAATTTACCAAAGCCATAAGCCCTTTTATATGTGGAGTGGCTGAGTCAAAGCATAACTACAAAGTAAAATGGCAGAGTCCTCCGACCTCAATTTCTTTTAATAATTGTCCCATTACTCACTGGATAAAAATTACAAGTACTTAGCCAGTTTGGGATGCTGCTTGAAGAACATCACGGCCACAGGCATTGGAGAAGGGGGTTTTCCTTTCTTCTAGGCTCATTGGTTTTCTCACCGACGTTGTCCATATGTCTCGAAAATCGCCGATTCACCATCACAGGCATCTCCTTAGTCGAATTCAGAAACAAGTAACGCCTGGTAGGAGCACTGTTTCTCAAAGCAACATTCACAGTGTGCCGCAGTGAGATACATGAATCGTGCTGAATCTTTCTCCCAGTTGGCGTTTCTCAGCCTTCGTGAATGAAGTTTCAGCAACTTTCCTTCGGAGTCAAAATGTATGGGACAATTCTTACTGCAGGGCACCTTGCCTATACGGGGACTGGGGTGAGGTGTGACTGGCTGTGCTTTCTCTGTACTCTATGAGTCATCGGAGCCTGCGGAGTCGATCTTGGCGTCGCCATCGGCCACACTACCTCTCCTTGAGGGTACGGTCTCGCCACTTGCTTTTAGGCGTCTTGAAGATTCTTCTAACTTGAGGATTCGACAAATCTTTTCTACCTCCGACATTGCTTCCAGAGATGCATTATTATCTGTTTCTTGCATTTCTTTCATGGCATGAGATGCACTGGCATTAATTTCTTCTTGTCTCTTCATGGTAATTTTAGGCGTGGTATCATACTGCGCTGCTCACACTGACGTATTAGAGTTTTCCTAATACTATAATTGCCTGTAGTCGTAAAGTTATATCTCACCTGAATGTCTTTAATATCTTATTATAGTTTTAATTTACTAGGGTAGCATTAATACAGGTATGCATCGTTTATTTATATGTTTATTTAGCTCTAAGCTTATTCTACACCTCAAATCTCCCCGTCCCCTTAAGTTAAAATTTTAAGAGATCCTATTCATGCCCTGGTCAAGTTCTAACTGAGACTCTCTATTTATAACTAACTCTTACTTTCTTGTATAACCAAAATGGCAGGGCTTGGTAGTTTTGAATAGCCTTGCCAATAGGCTTCAGAAAAAAAGGGAGTTCCCTCCCTTTTTGGCCAGTGTCAGGGCAGATCCATCAAGAAGGCCTATCGAATACAAAGGAGGGCCTATATGTGTATTTTCACAGGTGCCGGTACATACTATATACGTACATGTAGATATCGGTTTTCTACCGTTGTGGGAATGAGTTGAACTTTGTTACAATTTTGACCTCTATCGGCAACTGGTGCCTATGTGTTAGAGGCCTTGAGTTGAACCATATATCTTGTTGTCATTTCTCTGTAAACACACATCCTGCCCAGAAAATACATGGAGGAATATCAGTTACACCATTTAACCCTCCTGACACCACTTGGGCTATTTCTATTTCACTTTATTTTTTAAACATTTCTTATAACAATTGTTCACCTAGCAGTAGGTGGGTCACGACCTTCTGTTTATTTATGTAAACAAAGGAATCAATACAACATTCTTACATCGGAAATATGTAAACATACAAATCCCTAAAAACCACTATTCACCCAGCCAAAATTGGGTGCTAATTTCCAATTTACTTAGTGGACTCTAATCTACGAAAGTATAGTCCATTTCCACAAAGAGAGAACCACTTTATCCACGCAGGAAAAAGTTACTATTATTTATTTCAACAACCACTTAAATTTCAAAATTATTTTCGCAATATCCATGCAAATACATGCAATGCTCCTCCCATTTTGCTTTTTCGCTGAAATATTGACGGTTTTAACCTTAGAGTTTTGCACTAACTTCTTACAAGGTGGGAGTTTATCGAAAATGTACATTATCTTCACCATTCCCACACCAATTTTCATCCGGTTCAAGGAACCAAAAGCTGTGGAGGATTTCCTATGTGTTATTACTTTTTAATCTTATAACCTCCTAAATTCGGAAATCCTGACATGGCTTCGGTAGAAGCCTACAAATGATCTCAAATTTAAATCTTCAACAATAAAATAAAGTTAATATTACATGCATAGACATACATGCAAGTATTTTATAAAGGGGTTTAGGGACTGTTGATATGCGATAGTCATAAATATTGTTAGAAATAAGTTAAATCTGTACTCATATATCTGGAAAACCCAAATGTTGTCAGCAATCATGGTGTCGTAAGACTTATCACTACGTTACTATTAATACCAGAAGGGTGCAAGGTAAGAATGGACAAGCGGTGGTTCCTTTAACTTAATTTATTCTAGAGTACAACATATCCGACGCCTCAATGCCCCCAACCCTATGACTATCAAAATCTATGATCTGTTCGTGTCCCTGGGAAAGTACTGACTAACTCTCTGTCTGCCTCGGGGATTCTTGAAATACCCAACGGGCAGGGCGTGTCATGTAATCCAGTTCTGCCAATAGACTTCAGGTTCAAAGGGGAGTCCTTCCTCTTTGAGGAGGGGCTGTTTCAGCAGGCCTATTGAAAAGAAGAAGTTCTAAATTGCCTGTGGCTATTGGGGCATCTCTTCAGGGTATGTACATACATATGGATCAAATGTTTACAACCTTTGTGGTGTTTTTGAGGACTGAGGGTCCCTTATCGATTAGGCCTCTTGGGGTACTTGGCACCAGATATTAGTTCCATGTGTCCAGCCATAAATCTTGGTGGCACCTAGGGAAAACATGGCCTGGACCCAAAACCCACACATGGGAGGGTATGCAATAAAACATCTGTACCCTAGGCCTTTGCTTCTCAAGATTTGTTACAGGTTTCAGATCCTGGCTTCAGCAGGATTTCATGTGACTTCAGCAAGACTTCAGTCATGCGACATCCCCCACAGCCAAACTGAAATTTCTTTATTCAGTAGAGACATGGGTTATCTTTTGAGAGCTTTTTTATATATCCTAACTGACATTAGTTTACAATAAAAATGGGGCCGAATTATTTAAGCTATCATCTAAGAATTCCTATTTCTATGAACTTCTACACAGATTACAGGAACATAGCATTATTCTCATAGCTTAATGATAATCTTACAGACGAACTTTGTCTGGACAATCTAGAGCATGCAGACCGTCTATTTCCTTGTGGGAAATCTTAATACAATTATCTTAACAGAGTACTGTAATATCAAAATTACTATGCAACAAAACTGACAAAGAGAAATATGCTCTTTATAATAGCATTGTAATCAAAATCACAAAATCAAACTTATGTATTCTTAATTGCAACATATAGCTAGGAAGCATTGGCAAAATCACTTAAGAACAAAGCTAATAAAGCTATTTCATTAATCAAACAGTACACAATACATTTGGACATGATGTATGGAAATACTTCTGAAACAAAACATTTGCTATGGTGTGAAAAGTTAATAAACATTCACAATTACAATATGTAATTACTATTCAAGGACAAACTGATATTAGAACTTACTGGACATAATATAAAACATTTTCGTCTAAGATCTTTCTTCACAAAACTTACCTAGGACCTGAGGTCATACGACACTTTTGCAACTAAATTTAACAATCAATGGTAATAAAAAAAATTAAAAATGAAGGTTTACATTCTACTTGCAACATGTACTTAGAATCAGTGGCAACAAGGTTACAACAGTACAAATGAAGTCAGTGTAATTACGTTAACAAATCATGTAGAACATTAGTAAACAAACTATGTAGAGCATTAGCATGTATGAACATTTAAAATGCGATAGTCAATAACATAATATTATAGATGTAGGCTTAGCATGCACAATCAATATATGGTAATTATTATAAGAAACCTCATCCTATAATTTCTATTCCTATCATGTTACTAGGGGCATTGATTTGTCTTAAACTTAGGACTTCATACTATTTTTTCTATTCTTGGAGGAACGTTTCTTCCTTCATGTCCTTCAGGCGCTGTCAAGGACTATGGGGTTTGCTCGTTCTTTTGATCTCATCAATTCATTTACGTGGCTTCTACGGCGTTATTAAGATGTTATAAAAGACTTCTGTTTCCTCTCCATTCCTCATGAAATTCTTGCTAGGCGTTATATAACGGTATCCTTGTTTCCTCTCGTTTTCGCTTCCCCGCCGTACTCTTCATTGCAATACAAAAAAGGAGGGCATCGATGCATCTGTAGTGAAACTCCTCCAGCCTGGCTTCATTCCATCCTTGAGATGGGTCTTGACTGTAACCACCCCTTTTCAGACACCTGCAATGTCACAGCGGCTTTCTCTTCTGTAGCTGCAAAACACGCGTACATATGAAGTAGATTCTCAGGACGAAAATTTGAACCTAATGTCACTAATACAGTTGTAAGAAAGGCTCCATATGACTTCAGGGTACAAACAATGGCCATATATCAGTAATCCGAGGTCATACTTCGCCTCCCCTGCAACAGCAAGCGTTTGCAATCTCTATTCAATGGGCAACAGGGACTTGTATGAGAGAGAACTAAATCTAAAGAATTTTAGAACTTGCAGGTCGGGGCTGCCTGGAAATAGGGTGCTAATGGAATGTATGTGTCTACACCATTAGATTATTATTCCAGAATACTTAGGACTTAGCTGAGAAACTGATACATAATATTACTTTACTATCGATATCAAAAAGAACAATCATTAAATGCTGAGAAAGCCACTAAAAAAATATTCTTATTAGCAGTGACTACAGTAATATCAAGCATGAATTCCGATAAAAGATACAAATCATCAGGTTACTGCTGATTGCATTGCGAAAATAATAATTAGCAAAAGGCCATTGAGTGATAGCAACAATAACAGCCAGCATAATAATAACCATACTAATAAACATAATCATAATAAGAATAATAAAAATGAAATAAAAAATACAAAATCAGGAATAGCAGTATATATACAATTGAGACTGGCATTCAGAAGTAAGAACAGAGTTCTATACTTATATTTCATAGTAATGCTCATTCTGACACAGTCTCTTTTACTATTCGAATTCCTGCAGTCATAATATATATATATATATATATATATATATATATATATATATATATATATATATATATATATATATATATATATATATATATATATATATATATATATATATATATATATATATATATATATATATATGGAGCATAAGCGGCAACTTTCAGGTTGCCCAATTTGTCAATGGGAGTCTTATCTACTCTCTAAGCAGTTGCAATATGTGGCAAAAATATTTACGTAAAAGTAGGTACTACTGATGCCTTATCAGTATTTATGCAATAACAACATGCAAAAATCTAACAACTAAAATAAAATGTAGGCACAATTATCGCCTAGCATCACTGTAAAAAAAAAAACAATAAAAAATAATCAATGATGACAACATTTTGTTAGCATCGGAAGGAGCACATGTCAGTCTCAGAGTAGAGTGAAAGATAGGAGAGAGAGAGAGAGAGAGAGAGAGAGAGAGAGAGAGAGAGAGAGAGAGAGAGAGAGAGAGAGAGATTATTTTTATTTTATT
>JAXCGZ010010109.1:40000-47906 GCA_037179515.1 Halocaridina rubra | reverse complement strand
AGAAAGAAGGAAGAAGAAAAAAAGAGGAAAGATATGAAAAGTAACGAAAGAAAAAGAAGAAAGGAAGGAATAGATGATGAAAGAAAAAAGGAGAGACTCAAAAGGACGAATAGAGGACGTACAGGAGGAGAAAGAAATATGCAAGGAATGAGAAAGAAGCAAGGAGAGGAAGATAAGAAAGAATCAAGCAGAGGAAGAGAGGAGAAAAGAGGAAGAGAAGGAAAACTGAGGAGTAAAAAGTAGAAAGGAAGATGTAGAGGAACAGAAGAAAAAATGATAATAAAAAAACATGAAGGGGAAAGAGCATGGAGAAAGAAGAAGCAAACAGAGGAATGTGAATGAATGAAGGAACTAGAAAAGATGAAAAGGGTAAGAAAAGAGCATGATAAAGGGGAAAAAGAGAAAGGAAAATAAAAGAAGAAACAAGTAAAAGATAAGAAAGAAATATAGGAAATAGCGAACGAAAGGGATTAACAACACATAGGATGCTATATAACCATAATTTGCATAGTTTTCCTCATTTCATATTTGGTACTTGACATGGTATTGAAATAGACATACCCAAGCAATGGTCGCAATTCCTCATGTAAAGGGGTGGCCAAGTCAAAGCACACATACTCACCAGAAACCATTTCAACTCATTCAACCTTTTTAGCTCCACGGGTGAAAAAGGGTCATCACAGTTCCCCTTCACCACACTGCCTGGATCATACACAGGGTAATAGGGCATATCCCTTATGAGTGGTGGCCGAGTAAAAGCATACACACATTCACCAGAATCTAATTCATCCCATTCATCCCTTCAGCTCCTCAGGTGATGAAGGAATACTACAATTTCCTTATCCCATACTCCTTGGGTCACACACAGGGGAAGTGGGTAGAAGGTCTCTTAGATTTTAGATAAATTCTAATTTCTTAATAAAACGCCGCTTCTCCATATTCATAATTAAAGGTGCCACCATGAGCCATGAAAGGTAAAGATGGATTTTGGAGGAATGAGAGAATAATTAGATAAAGATATAAATTAAGAAATAAGTAAATAAATAGAAAAAAATAATACATATGATATAAATAAATTATTATACTTATAAATAAAAAAATAATTATATATATAAATACACAGAATTATAAATAAATAGATAAATAAATAATTAATTAAAACGATAACAAAAAAATAAACAAATCAAAAAGTTTATCAAAACACAAATACATATGTTAATAAATTAATACACTTAAAATACGAAAGTCATAGCACTTAATAAAGTGCAATACTAAAGTGCATTGCAATTATAACATTTAATTGTAATTCATAGAAAGTTCAGGACCGGGCTTAGTATTTGATGAGTCAACACGGCTCAAGCATGCACGGAACAAGTTCCGTGGAACATGCTCCCTGGAGGGGATTCCGTGGAGAACCCTCCAAGCATTGTTTGCAGAGTAAACTCAGAAACTCTCTCAACTCCTCGTTACCTGTATTTCAAATTTAATGTTTTATTTTTTTCATCAAAAAAGGAATTTGTTCGTAGTAAAGACAGGTAGGATATTTCCATGCACATTATTATTATTATTATTATTATTATTATTATTATTATTATTATTATTATTATTATTATTATTATCATTATATATATATATATAATATATATATATATATATATATATATATATATATATATATATATATATTAATGAACCCTCTCTAACTTCTAATCTGGATTCTCTCTCTCTTCGCCATAAGGTATCTTCCCTTTTCTT
This sequence comes from Halocaridina rubra, assembly GCA_037179515.1. Lineage (NCBI taxonomy): Eukaryota > Metazoa > Arthropoda > Malacostraca > Decapoda > Atyidae > Halocaridina > Halocaridina rubra. Next base: position 46,151 of record JAXCGZ010010109.1, on the reverse strand, counting down.
TTCTATCGCTACTACTTCCATCGCTGCTCTGATGAGTTGGCGAGTTGCATCCCTCCCCCAATGCCGAGGCCGTGTAACACTCGCCAAGCGGCCTCATTTCACAGGTACTGTGTGGAGATTTGTAGCTCGCGGATTGGTCGGTGCAGCGTCTGCTTCTTCCCATCTACCTCCAGACTCTGGAACTCTCTTCTTCCTTCTGTCTTTATTAATTCTTATGCCCTTTCATCCTTCAAAAAGCTGATCTATCATCATCTCAGAGCCTAATCCTCCATATCTCTGAGTCCTGTGTATTTTGACTGTTTTTTCTGTCTGTCATTTTCCTTTGTGCGACATTGCCTCATCTCTGCCTTGTCATTAACCTTTTTCTTTTCCTTCGTCTTGGTATTTTCTCGTGCCCGGGCCTTTATTGATGAGGGCAGTTTTGGCCTGTCCCGATATCACACTCATAACATATATATATATATATATATATATATATATATATATATATATATATATATATATATATATATATATATATATATATATATATATATGGTAGGAAAAGCCCATTACATAAAATAACGAAAAAGTATATATAAAAAGTACTTATTAATTTCGTAACCTTAACTGGCCACAGTCTCAAAGTACATTGGCCATTGTACTTTGAGAAGGTGGCCAGTTAAGGTCACGAAATTAATAAGTACTTTGTATATATATTTTTTCGTTGTTTTATTTAATGGGCTTTTCCTACCATTTTAGATTGTATGTCAACAGTTCAGTGTTATTAATATATATATATATATATATATATATATATATATATATATATATATATATATATATATATATATATATATATATAATATATATATATATATATATATATCCTTTCTTGAAAGAATGGAGAATATGCATATACTCATTCTAAATTTCGCCGAATATTAGATATAATTTCGTAATCATAATTTATAGATCCTACCTTTTCAAGGGTTTCGAATCCCAGAATTATTACCTGAATGTTGTTTCTTTTATATTAAATTATTTATAAGACGAAGTGTTATTTCAGAGACATGAATAATGAAAACTGAAAGTATGCTCGACAAGAACAATAGTAACAGCTTATAAATATAACGCAACTAGGAAAAGGCAGAAAATAAAAAAAAATTACCACCTCTGTATATCGGAATACATTCTTTTTCTAAACACGCACACGCACACACTCACATACACACGCACAGTGGGGAGGACTCATTCGGGCCAAGATTCCTCTATATTACGTGTAACGGAATTTCCTACATCAAAATGTACTGGAACCAACGAGGGTCAGGGGTGGCTGCTGAACCATCGTTGCTTGAGCTAGTATTCACAGATAATGTGTTGGATATTGAAAAAATTGAGCATGAACCATCAACTGAAAAGAGTGACCTCTATATATTGTCGATGGAGTATATCGAAGATGTTCTGCCTTAAAGTAGAAGCACCGAGGACACGGGGAGGAACTATCCGAAAGGAGATTACATCAAACTTAATGAGCTTTTTGTAATTATTGACTGGAGGACCCCATTTAACCATAAATCTGTAGAAGAAATGTACAACATCTTTTGTGAAGAACATGGGAAGATAGCAGATTGTTGCATATCTTCCACTAAAATAGGAGTTATTCATGCCAGAGAGAAATGGTTCAATAATGAGTGTAAGAGACCTAAGGAGTGAAGAGTCAAATGCTGGAAAAGGTATAGTATGGAAAAAATAAAAACATAAATGCCGGGCAGACTTATAAAAGAGAAAGAAATGATTACCTAAGTAATAGAAGAGAGGCAGAGAAAGACTATGAAAGTGATATCACTAGGAAGGCTAAAGAAAATCCCAAACTTTTCCACAGCTTTATCAGAGGAAAATTGAAGGTAAAAGAACAGGTTTTAAAGCTAAAGAGAGCGGATGGAAGCATAACTGAGACGGATGAAGAGATATGTGAAGAATTGAACAAGGAGTTTCAGTCAGTATTTACAGTAGAAAATACTCCACCCCCTTAGATTGCAGAGATAGGGGCTCATGGGCCGGTATTAGAGAACATCATCTTTTCAGCCACAGAGGTACGCAAAGCGCTGATGGAGTTAGAAGCCAATTAAGCTACAGGTCTTGATGATATATCCCCTTATGTACTTAAGAAATACGCTAAATCAATATCAGCTACACTATCATATTTGAAAAGTCGATGGAGTCAGGGGAGATTCCAAGATGCTGGAAACAAGCGAACGTGGTACCTATCTTCAAAAAGTGAAGGCGGGATACAGATCTAAACAATAGACCTGATTCCTTGACCAGCTTAGTTCGCAAAGGTATGGAGACTCTGCTAAGGAAACACATCTCTCTACACTTGGAATTCTTCAACTTTTTGTCAGTGAGAGAACACGGCTCCAGAGAAGGTAGATCAACAGTAACAAACTTATTAGAATTTTATGATGAGGTAAGCCGAATCCTACAGGAAAGAGAGGGCTGGGTAAACTGCATATTCCTAGACATGCAGAAAGCATTTGACACTGTCCCACACGGGAGACTTATTAGGAAACTGCAAGCAATGACAAGAATAGGTGGAAATGTATTGGAATGGATAAATACTTATTTAGAAGGAAAATGAACAGAGGGTTAGAGTAAGACACTAAGTGTCTGAATGGAGAAGAGTTAGTAGTGGAGTCCCACTGGGTTCAGTTTTAGTGCCACTTTTGTTCATTGTATATGTAAATGATCTACCAGAGTCTGTAAATTCATTCATGAATATGTTTGCAGATGATGGAAAGATTGTGAAGGAAGTAAGAAATGAGAACAATGGTAGAGAACTTCCGGAAGATCTAGATAGTCTGCAAGAGTGGCCAGAAAAGTGGCTAAAGAACTTCAATACTTCAAAATGTAAGGTAATAAGAATGGGTACAAGTGCAAGAAGGTCAAAGCAAGCCTACCCAATGGCAAGAGCAGGACTTCATGAGGCAGATAATGAGAGAGATCTAGAAGTAAACATACTGGGCGATTTGTCTCCAGAAATGCATATAAATGGCATAGAATGGGCAGCATATGCTTTCTTAGCAAATGTAAGGGTAGCCCTCAGGCACATGGACAAGGAAATATTCAGAAATATTTATGTAACCTATGTGAGGCCAAAGTTTGAATATGAAGCTCCCTTTTGGAATCCACACTTGAAAAAGCACATAGTTAAGCTGAAAAAGTTCAAAGACATACCATGAAACAGGTGCCAGAAAAACGCAATCTCAGTGATGATGAGAAGCTGAGGGAATTAGACTTACCATCCCTCGAGGCTAGAGGAAGAATGGGGTATATGGTGACGGTTTTTAAATTCCTTCACGGTTATGACAGAGTGGATAGGGATCGATATTTTGATATGGCTGGCAATAGAATTAGTGGTCATAGTTTGAAGCTTCGTAAGAAAACTTTTTTACAGGATATAAGGAAGTACTTTTTTTAGTGTAAGAGTAGTTGGTAATTGGAATTGGCTAAACGTGGAGGTAGTTAATGCTAACTCAATTCATAGTTTTATGGATAAGTAAGATAAGTATCACTAAGTACAAAATGGAACCGACCATGAAACGGGAAATTACGAGCCTGAGGTTCTTTTCCGTAAGCACAATCAGATAGTTTCACACACTCACACACATAAGCACTGTTTCATAATGGGAGAAGTTCAAGAATTACGTATTATTTAGATAATTTCGTATGCAAAAATATTCAATGTCTGTTCCACATATCGAGGGATTAAAATTCAGTAAATATAAAAAACCTAATATGAAATAAATATATGCAAACATATATAATGGCCGCAATCCCCTTGTATACAGTGGCCGAGTCAAAGCACACATACTCACTTAAAACCAATTTTGTTTACCTCCTTAGGGAGGAAGGGTTGCCATAATTTCCCCTACCTCCCTACTTGGATCATCCACAGGGTAAGTAGGTAAGACTCTTTTGCTTTAAAGTCCGACAGCTGTAGCTGGTTTACCCCCATCATTTCATCTCACTGCATCACCCCCATACTCCCCCGTTCCAGTTTACAGCACTGAACAAGATTTAGTTCATAGGCTTTAGACACCAATGTCATTCAATCTGGCTAGTACAGTGGTAACGCGCTGGCTTCGCATTCACGAGGTCGAAAGATCGGTCCCCGTCCAAGACCGAGAGTTTAAGCTGTTTACTGGCAGGAACTGCTGTGTTTGGACACCACAGTGGGGGGTTGGGGCTTGTCCCGGCTGACGAATACCCATTGTATTGTAATGGAAATAAAGTTTATTATTATTATTATTATTATTATTATTCTTGAGCAAGTTTAAGACTTAACTCCCAAACAAATGCGCCTCCATTGTAGGAATATGCAGAATTAATTTAATTCCAAATCAAATGCAGATATTGGATAAATATATTTCTTGACTTTGCTTCCTAACCACTGTTCTCACAGAATACTATCGTCAGAGGATTAAAATAATAAATAATGAAGCCTGAATATGAGATATAATTTCAGGATGAGACACATCCAATTATCACTCGTACAAAGCTAAATAAAAATGGAAAATATATATGTGAATAAATAAAATTACAAATAGTCAAATTAGTAAATGTATATAAAAATAAATGCGGAAATAAATAATCATATAAATGAATATATAAATAGAAAAATAAATAAGCATAAATAAATCAATGAAAAAGAGAATATTGATCATACGGAGGAATGGATGCGCGTCCCAGAATTTAAATCATAAAAAAGGATGGTGCGTTCATCTGGCTTCCTTAGATAGCAATATTTATAAAAACTCTGTCATTTATAGGAAGATTCAATCAAAACTCCCTCAGTCAATTACCTTTGTCTTACAAGTTATTACGAATGCATTAAGAGTTTTGATCCAAGTTATTGTACAAAAGTAATTATGTATTTACATTAGACACAAATATAATATTTTGTAAAGCCAGATGTTAGTAGGAAATCCGAATGGCCTTGATATAAAAATTAAAAAAAAGAATGTAAAGGGTATGAGAGAGAGAGAGAGAGAGAGAGGAGAGAGAGAGAGAGAGAGAGAGAGAGAGAGAGAGAGAGAGAGAGAGAGAGAGAGAGAGAGAGAGAGAGAGAGAGAGAGAGAGAGAGAGACTAGATACGAAAAGTGAGGAATTAGCTATAATGCAAAGAAGACGAATGAAGTTTTGTGAAATACGTCAAAATTCAACAAAGACAAAATGGAATATGATTGTATGTATTACTTTGACACAAAAGAAATAGTGTAAAAGTCTAAGTTTATGGAAGAATTTATGTGAATCTTAGTTGATTAAAGAGTCAGCTCACTTATATACACACAAATATATGTTTGTGCTTCTATTTGGTATTGACCTATTATATGATGAAATCATACAATGAAAAAATTTTAGGGAAAGAATACACATAGAAAGAATAGTCATTCTACTTCATATACCCCCAAATAATGCTTGTGAATTGGAAATATAAAATAAAGGCAAAACAGGAAACTTCGAAGCGTACACCAGTAAACAGGAAAAATATACAAGGAATGCTTTTATAAAGAAAATAATAATTTCAAAAAATTATAGGTCACATAATTAAACGGGAAAAATACATAAAAAATGCATATACATCGCAAATAATAATTCTTAATTCATAAGGCCCAAGAGAGCTCGGATATGGATATTCAAAGAAATAAAATGTGTTAAAACAAATACAATGGCGTAATCTGTTGTCATAGAGATATATGAGAAATTGTGCTTTAAGGAAGATAGTTGGGATGTAAACAAACTGAATATAAACAGTGTAGAAAAGGCTCTTCTCTCTAGTTTATCCCTTACTGTTATGTACATAGGGATTACAATGTGCATAAATCTGAGAGAGAAAAGTTGAACATTAAACACGATAAACAGGCTATCTATTCCGCTGTCTATATTTATTTGCATACATACATACATACATACATGCATATATGCCTGCCTGCATGCATGTGCGTGTGTGTACACACGCACACACACACACACACACACACACACACACATATATATATATATATATATATATATATATATATATATATATATATATATATATATATATATATATATATATATATATATATATATATACATACATACATACATACATACATACAGACAT
>JAXCGZ010010109.1:30000-35000 GCA_037179515.1 Halocaridina rubra | reverse complement strand
ATAAAGAAAAAATAAATGAAAACATGATGTAGGAACGAAGAAATAATAGTTTTCTGCGACTGAAAAAGAGAGCTCTTATCTTTTGCAAAGGCATTCAGTGAATAAATGATCCACTCTCTTATTTATACATCTTTTGATTATCAAAGTAAAACCGATTATGGTGAAGACTCTGAAGTACATGGCACTGATAAACCATCTGTGGACCTGGGGGAGGGAAGGGGGGATTGGTAATTACCTCTCTGTAATATTCTATCTATAGCTGACTGGAGCTACAAGATTATCAACCAACACAAATTAAGATTAGGCCGTGGAAAGGCTTCGTATTCTAATTGACCAGAAGCTCTCAAACTGCGCCTTGTATGTTAAACAATTATGGATGAAAGGACACAGCCAACAACGTTAACTTCAAAGCTAAACGTTAATAATAGACAATATATTGGACGACCCTGGAAACACAACTTTGGAAGAGATACCAGATGACTATCAAGAATCCTTAGTAAAGCAAATTAAGCATATGCATCGTACTAGTAGTGGGTTTTAACATGATTTTTGAAAGGTCTCTTTTACCTAGCGGCCTTAATATACGAGTTAAACAGTAGCTAGCCAAGGTATATTAGATAACAGTTAAGGTACCACAAAAAATCACTGGCTATCTGATGGGATCAGGAGGCCTTAGAAAGTCATATCAAACATATCACATATAAAAGTAGTATTAAGTGTGATATTTCTATTGGGACTATATTACTACCTAGCCCTGATCAAGAGTCATCGGCTTATTTCCTGTGTCTGGTGATCGATTTTTTTTATTTTACGTACAATAAAACATAAAGAATGGGTTCTTACCTCAAAATTTCCCAGGATGGAAAGTAGTACGCAAATTACTGGAGATTACAAAGGGCAAAAAAATCTCAACCACAGAAGAACATTCGTGGAATGAATGTTCATCTGAAAAAAAAAAGAAAACAAGCAAAATTTCGTTTAAAATTCTTATTTGTTTTCCAAATCTAATAAAAAAAATTCAAGAGATAAAGAATCTATTTAAGCCACCCAACAGATTTTTGTTGTAACGTTAATTTAGGCTAGGGTCAATTAAGTCGTCAGGTTTGTTTACAAATATATAAGTGTCCTTAATTAAAAGGAATTCTGAGGTATTTTATGTAAAAGCTGTAAACATTCAAAATAAGTGTCTGTAAAATAACCAAGAGGTAGTCGTTAAATACAATGCTGGGGAATTTTCACAGTTTAGGCGGTGGGAATATCCTCGGTCTATATTTAAAGAAAAAAAATACTGATATGAAGTGTGTAATAATTTAGTCAAACAACGAGAGAGACTGCACTAGCCATTCCAGATTTGTCAACGTAATTACAATAAAGAATTTCCAAGGTTGTTATACCTTTACTTTTGCACAGCTAAATAGTTATATATCTCCTGATTTTTTTTATATAATTAGATTACGTAGGGTTAGGTTAGAAATATCAATTTTCCCCAGGAAAAAAAACCGTTGAAAATTGCAACTGTTGGTTAATAATTGCTTTCATTTCCCCAATTAAGAAATTCATAAAATCATATTAAAATATCAGGGAAGGGAGGTGTGTTTATCCTCAGTTAAGAAACAAAATCATATATGTAAAGATTAATAAATGTTTACTTTAAGTGCCCCAGTTAATAAAAAATGAAGTATAGTAGCTTAGGTTGGGTTAGGTTAGCTAGGCTAGTCATGCCCGGTTAAGAAACGAGTTGATAAAGTTATTTTTAAATACTCACCGTCACACCCCCTGTTAAGACAAAATTTCATTTAAATTTTTCAGTCTTAGTTTGAGGGTTGGCTAGTTATTTTAGGTCTCCTCCAGTAAAGAAAAAAAAACATAATTGAGATTATTGGTTACTGTAAGCTTCACACCTCAAATTAAGTACAAAATTCTTGAAAAACATTATTAGGTTAGGTGTGGTTAGGCCAGTTTGTTACGGGCCCGGTTAAAACACGATAATCAAAATTATTGGCTAATGATTACTTTCAAACCCCTAGTTTTGCATCAGGATAGCTTTGTTTAGGTTATCTACGTTAATTCATGTCCAGTGAAGGAAGGTGATAATTGAAATTACTATTTTTAGTTGCTTAAAATGATTTTTAAATGTATTATAAACACGTTGGAAGTGAAATATTTTTTTTTTTCAAATTCTTGCTTTGTGGTGGCTTTACTTTTTCATTTGGAGGTGTGGGAGTAATCATTAACCAAAGTATATTCAAGGTAGTCAAAATAAATGAGTTAAAAAGTTAGCTAATTTTTTTACCGTTACACCCGTCTCGTCCTCAACTATTTCATCCTGTTGAAGTACGTCTTGATATTGTAAATTTTTTTTTAATTTTATTTTACAGACACAAAGCTTAACAAATAATTCGTTTTGGTGATATTCATTTTTCTGGTTATTTTTTTTTTTTTTAAATCTAGGACAGAGTTCTTACTGCTTCTGTCTCCCAAGAGATATGAGTTTTGTACATGGATGCGCTTGACCTGTTGATAACTGTCCATTCGTGGTAAAGAAGGAGTGGAGTTAATCATGTACATGAAGCCTGTAGGCTTACTGACCATGCGTGAAAAATTCCCTTGCTTAGCCATAATTTCAGTCATTAATGGGGCCACAGAACTGTGCTGGAGTACCTGAACCTGTCTCCTAAATCCTCAAAAGACTGGTGATCATTTTGTTTTGAAGTTACAGACGAGTGGTGTCCTTATTCAAATACAATTTGGTGGGGAAGTGACTGGGGTGGTAGCAAAGAATGACCTACATTTCCGTAAGGTAATTCAATTTAATTCAATTTTTAGCTCCTGGGCTGAGGTGAATTTTAAGTTTTACCTATGATTTCTGATGTGTTTTGAATGAATCTGGCCTTCAAAAGTGCCACAAATTACTCATTTTTAGCTCATCTTAGCTTAACTTAGTTCAGGTTATGCAAGGTTAGGAATACTTTCCGACAATTCTGAAGACCTTATTCTTTCACACATTAAAATCCATAGAAATGCATAAATTTCACCGGCCAAGGGAGACCGGTGTAATCGTTAAAGTTTACTAAAACTTATCTAAATAATCACCACACCTTTCATCCCAGCCGAGAAAACAAAACGAAAATGAATGCGAAAAGTCACAAAATCACCTAATTACTTACTTTGATATTACACTAAACAATATAAACTAGACAGTCAAAGTAACGAAATGGTTCAGCACTTTCTGTGACCTTCAAAGCTATGAAGTCCTGATGATGGTACCGAGAAAGCTATGGCGATATTTAGTAATAAAAATGAGATTAATAGTTCCATGATTGTTACACATTATAATGATATAAACTCTAATTATATTCTAATATTAAAAAAATCAGTTTTATATATGAAAATACCTCTATTTTTTCATGTTGATTTCTTTCCTCAATTTATTATTGAGATTAATGACAACACAAAGGACCATTTTGAAGTTCATAAATAATAAACAAAAATACCGAAAAGGGGAACAAGCAGGTGCTAGTTTTATCCTCCGCCCCAGCAGAGAAAAAGTAGAATGTGCAGACTGAGAGGGAAAACACAGACTGAACTAGAAATGGTAGATGGGGGAGATCACTTCTAGAAAATAATCAAATATTAGCTTTAGGTAATTCATGTATAATGGTGCTCACAAAGCACGCGTGAACTTGAGAGTGAAAGTGAGAGAATATACTGACTCTGATTTGCATGAATTTATCCCTTTTTTACATAATTAAATGCAAATACGCCATTCAGATGTTCTCCATATACTCTATACAGTAACTATGAGAATATTATATCCTTTTTTGTCATGGAATAACATATAAATGGCTTAGGGGAAAATGAATAAAAATATTGCTGTAAAAGATGTCACTTTTTTTAACCCGTGTGGCTCTACTGTTAGTAAATATATCCCAATTCGCTCGAGTTGACAGTGAAAGCTATACACACTGAATAGGAAATCAACAAAAAAAAGACATATATATGTATATACTAGCTTTTACTTGTAAAAGTAAACAAAAAAGTATTGGAGTGTTGTAACTGATACGAAATAAAAAAAAAATAATATAACAAGAGTTTTTGCAGCTCTGCTTTCATGTGAAAATATAAATTTTTTATATTTTTAACTGCTAGATATATGGATCTGCTGCTGATTATATTTAGTTAATTTATTTAATTACACCTTTATCAGTTTTGTATATTTCTATCATTTAAATCCAATGTATTTCCCTTTTTATAATATTTTATTCACCTCACGATGCACGGGTGAGGGAAGGGTTGACCATGATATACAGCAGTGGCGATAAACTCCTATATCTGGCGGGCCCCGCGGCAGATGACGCTGCTCTGTTTACACTGTGGCCAACGCAGCAAATTGAGCAGTCGTGAATAATGTCAATCCATTATCCTAAAAGAGATGATATGTGATGTATGGGGTAAGTGGGTTTTCTGGTAAATGGGTGCGTGCCTTGACTCGGTCACCTCTTATAAGGAGGATTATGGGCTATCGAATATGCAGGTATTATCATACAGGGATATTTCTTACTGGATTCTAAGTAGATATTTATATACAGTTGTAATTAAGAAGAGACGCTTTAGTTTGATAGACCACTGTCTATATATATCAAAAGCAGAGGTAAAAGTCCAAATAGGAAGGAACACATATTTCCTGATGAATTCTGTACGCGCGGTCGCAAAGACACATACACAAACGCAGACACAAAAAAAAGAAACACACACACACACACACACACACACACACACACACACACACACACACACACACACACACACACACACACACACACACACACACACACACACACACACACACACACACACACACACACACTCACTCACTCACTCACTCACTCACTCACTCACTCACTCATATATATATATATATATATATATATATATATATATATACATGAATCATTTTTACCCCAACCGGGACTTGAACCTAAGACTTATAATTACAAGGC
>JAXCGZ010010109.1:17500-27500 GCA_037179515.1 Halocaridina rubra | reverse complement strand
ACGCGACATCTTACAAATAATACATGCACATACACACATACAGAACACAGATATACAAAAACCATGATACACCTCACGTAGTGGGTGGCAAAGGCAGAGAAAAAAAAATCCCATTCGCAGAAGGAAAATACAAATGGGGGGGGGAAATTCCCAAGTCCCATTGGTCGTTTTATGAATATATATATATATATATATATATATATATATATATATATATATATATATATATATATATATATATATATATATATATATATATATATATATATATATATATATATATAAAACCAAGCAAGCACATTATATATGTGAAAACATGAATCATTTTTTTACCCCTACCGGGACTCGAACCTAGGACTTATAATTACTAAGTCAAGGCGCTACCAACTACACACCACAGAAGGTATAAAAGGAATCCAACCTTATAGCTTACATCTGCTATACTTAGGGATGAACGCATTCTATCTGAATGCCACTATGTTCATATTACAGATTCCCCAACCTCACTCGTGGCTTCATTTTAGCATTTAATCCAATTCCCAATCTCATTCGGGTCATACAATAACCAAGCAAGCACATTACATATGTGAAAACATGAATCATATATATATATATATATATATATATATATATATATATATATATATATATATATATATATATATATATATATATATATATATATATATATATATATATATGTATATATATATATATATATATATATATATATATATATATATATATATATATATATATATATATATATATATGTATATATATATATATATATATATATATATATATATATATATATATATATAAAATCTCAGAGAAAGGAAAAAGTCATAATTTCAACAATATGACTTTTAGTTCAAAATTTCTGATAACTCTCCTCAAATATCAAGTATTCACAGACAACGAATACATAAGATAATACAGATGAAATGAAAATAGAGTCATCTAGCAAAAGGAATTGAGAGTGAATACGATATTTAGTTAATAAAGTGCTTGGTCTTATCTCCAGTATTATGATAAACTGCAGTACTTCAGAAGATCTTTCTTGCCTGACTCTTTTAGATGACTTTGAAAAAAGTTCATAAAAATTATTTTTCTCCAGAGTCTCGTTTTGTGACGTGTGTGATGTATCGCTTATAAGAGAGTATGCTTCTTGCTCCTCTGAAGTTAAAGATATGTTCTCTTATTAACTTCCTCTCGCTATATCCCTATACCAGAGAGCAGGAACATTTCCTACATCATCTCAATCTTCGGCAATGCTGCTCAAGATGCCTTTAGTACAATGATGGATTGCCCCTGTGCTCTACAAGCGAATTTCTATATAGCACACATCTTTTCCTGAGCATGTAGGTGTAAACAGTATCTCTAATAGGACTGTCGTTCCTGTTCGGAGTCAAGAGCTTGGTAAAGATTTCTCTGTAAATTTCAAAAATAAGACTCCTCTTTTGCCAGTAGTTGATGAACTAAGTTTAGCTTTTTATGCCTTTCTTAGTTGTATCATATATATATATATATATATATATATATATATATATATATATATATATATATATATATATATATATATATATATATATATATATGTGTGTGTGTGTGTGTGTGTGTGTGTGTATGTATGTATGTATATAATATAATCAGCTTTACAGTACATACATGCTTAAACATCTAATAGTATCTGAAAATATCATAATTTCTGAAATCAACATTAAATTCAAAAAATTCACAGACACTGTCTGATGTAGTTTTCGTGGAGTACAGAAAGTGAAGAACATACCAGTCCAGATATGAGTAACATTACAGTCTATTGCTGAAGCCAGAACATTAGACGCAATAAGACAAAGAGCAAGATAAACAGCTCTTTCAAAGTATTAAATGAAATGCATCTACTCAACCTGACAGAGGTAAGCAAAGATGCATAGAACATCTGCACAACTGGAAAAGTTTTTTGGGAGAATGAAATATACGAGTCTATTAATGAAGAAAGTATAAGAGACGAAATAACTCGAAGTGCTTTAAAGTAGACAAAGTCCTGTCAATACGATTAAGAGAAGAAGCTCCACTTATGCTGTGAATGCTAAGGCATGGAACGCTTATACAACTGAAGAAAGTGCCCGGGAGAATAACGTAAACAGCGCATCAACTGAACTACAAGCTCTTTCGAAGCCGCCTCGGGCACTCAACCTAAGTGAATTTTCGGACAAAACATCGATAATATTTGTCATTCCAAACATGCAGGGGTGCATGGGACGCCTACACAACTGGACAGTTGCTTTGGCAGAATAACATATATAACAAATAAATTGGTACTACCTCCCTAGCTCTTTTGAAGCAGACTTAGAGACTCAGTCTATGTGAATCTTCTAATAAATATTTGGAGATGGATATAAATGGAATAATACGACTGGACAACATCACTGCCATGAATTATTAGTAAAATTCATCGAAGGATACTGCTAAAACTGGTAAAAAGATTTGTCTGCTTTTAACGACAATCTTATTTAGGTGCAGCAGAATATATATATATATATATATATATATATATATATATATATATATATATATATATATATATATATATATATATATGTATGTATGTATGTATGTATGTATGTATGTATGTATGTATGTATGTATGTATGTATGTATGTATGTATGCATGTATGTATGTATGTATGTATGTATGTATGTATGCATGCATGCATGCATGCATGGATGGATGGATGGATGGATGGATGGATGTATGTATGTATGCATGCATGTATGTATGTATGTATGTATGTATGTATGTATGTATGCATGTATGTATGTATGATGTATGGATGGATGGTAGGAAAAGGCCCGTAAAAGACAAACCACGGAAAAAAACATTTGCAGTACTTCAAATATTTGTTTGCGTTGTTTTCTTTAATTGTTCTTTTCCTACCATTTTAAACTGTATGGTAACAGTTCAGTGCTACAGCCTTTATCAACTTATGAAGAAGAGACAAAGAAAATATATCACAAAAGGTAGAAGAAAATGATGGTACATAATGTAAATGAGACATAAACGAATGCTATGTTAAGGTGCAGTGCATTAATCATGGTGAATTGAGTAACAAACTGGATATCAATCGCTCAGTTCAGTTACCAGACCTGTAAAAGCTGACCAAATGTATATACCAATCAGCTAAGAACAGAGCTGCTAAAAACTCTAATTCAACTGTCACTGAATAAAGAATTTGTATTGGACGAGAGAAACTGCGGAAAAGCATTGCATAAATTAAAAAATATGAAACACGTGGTATACAAGATGGACGACTTGGATAGGATAATTAGCAATAAGTTCGATATATACAAGCAAACAGACACTCATAAATGCAATATTTCAGACGTTCCTACCCATCAACCAAAGTACCCAACAACCTACCTACAAACCTACCCGCTTACATCCCATATACACACCCTTCCTGCTACACACACACACACACACACACACACCCATACCTACACACAAACACAGATAAATTATACAAACTCAAGCAGAAATACAATCACATCCCGTGTCTCATCTGACGGCAAGGACGCGTGAACAAGGATAAGAGCTTATCTAACTTATTGTTGTGCTCTGAGAAGCATGACTTCATGAACAAACATTATTCATATTTGCTTGAGAAGGCGCTTCGACGAGTAAATCCGGCCTTTCTGATGACTGCATATAGAGGTGAATTTAGAACATGGCTCTTGCAATGTTCTCTCAAAGAAAGCAAATTCACCAAAATACTGAACATGTAGTATTTCGGTAAATTTACAATTTACTATCTTCTATGTATTTTTCGTAGCTTTATATGATGAATTTTGCTATATGTCTGAATTGCAATCTTAGAGTGAGTTTACAAATGACAAATCTTTATGGCTTTCCATTATTTTATGGTTTTTTTTTTCTGATGAAGGGGACAAGAGGGATGACCTAAATAATGTTCCACCAATAATGGTTTTATCCTCGACGTCTCTTATATACAGCGTTTAGCAAGGATGCGAAAGTCTGGGTATTGAGTAATTCAAAGGTATTTTAGCAATTTTACGTACCACCCTATCAGAAAGCGTGACTAATTCAAGGAAATATTACCTCATGCTCTACCTCTCTGACAAAGCATAGTCAAGCAAGGTTGGAAAAAAGTCTACTTAGGTTAGGTAAGGTTAGGTTAGTTCTCGTAAGGAGAGGTCAGCTGTGGGACAAAACCTTTCGAAGTGGCCTGGATAGAGTACAACTATTAGTACTTGGATTATTTGTTAATGATTGTTATTGATTATATTATCAAGGTCACTCACCCGAATACTGAAAATAACACTAATATGCAAGGCCTAAAGCACACACGCGGGCAAAATAAAACAATCAAGGTAAGTGGAATCTTTCACACATATGAGTTATTGCAGCCTCTCTGGGGAATAGAGCAGCACAAGAGAGCTACTGTTGTTGTAGTTGTTGTTGTTGTTCCTCCTCCTCCTCCTCCTCCTCCTCCTCCTCTTCTTCTTCTTCTTCTTCTTCTTCTTCTTCTTCTTCTTCTTCTTCTTCCTCTTCTTCTTCTTCTTCTTCTTCTTCTTCTTCTTCTTCTTCTTCTTCTTCTTCTTCTTCTTCTTCTTCTCAGGCAGCTTTTCTCCTTTTTATATGACGTCACTATTTCTTACTAATCTCGTGTAGACTATTGGTTCAGGCTCAATAGTTTTATGGCCGGATACCCTTCCTGAGTTTAATTTTAGTATGGATGTAGGCATGGTACAATCACCGAGATCAACGGGTTTTTTGCCAGCTTAAGAATTTTAAAAAGGTTTTAAATTGATGAATATATAAATAAGGAATAGATAAACAAAAAATTAATTGAATAAATATGTTTATATATACATATTTAATATCGGCATTTAATTATATATATATATATATATATATATATATATATATATATATATATATATATATATATATATATATATGTGTGTGTGTGTGTGTGTGTGTGTGTGTGTATGTGTGTGTGTGTGTGTAAAAAATAAAAGAAATAATAATAACAAATAGTAAGTACAGAAATGAGCATAAAAATAAATAACTGTGTGACTAATTGCATACAAAATAAATAAATTAAATAAATATGTGTACGCAGGGATGATAAGTATCACTGATTTAATACCTCAAACTGTTGTAGGTCTAGGAAACTACTAAACAGAATATTCTGATAACTCCTTATATGAGTCTTGCTTCTTGCCACTGCAGCATCTATGCCTTTTTAAATCTTCGAATATATAAATATATGCTGTATGAGTGCAGTAAAAAAGAAGTAAAACTATATATATATATATATATATATATATATATATATATATATATATATATATATATATATATATATATATATATATATATATATATATATATATATATATATATGTCACACCGGACGAGCAAAGAAAACTGCCCTTGTCGGGCCACGGCACAAGAAACTATGTAAGAATAAAAACTTGCAGATTAAGAACAAAACATAAATATGGGAATGAAAAGCAATGAGAAAATACAAAGGCTGAAAGAACAGGTAAAGCAATAAAGACCAAGCAGTATGGTAGGATTAGGCCCTAAAATGAAGATAGATCACTTTTGTGAAAGGTCATAACCGACAAAAGGGGCATAACTTACATCAAAACAAAAGGAGGAAGAGAGTTCCAAAGTCTAGAACTGGAAGAAAAGAAGCAGTTAAAGCACCGACCAATCCGTGAACTACAACTCACCACACAGTATCTGTGCAATGATGTCAATTGGCGAGAGTTATGCATCCTCGCCAGCGGGGGAGGGATGCAACTCGCAGACTCATCAGAGCAACGATGGAAATAGTACCTATAGGATAGAGATATAGATAATACCTTTCAGAGTAGAAAAAGAGAATAGAGATTAGAAGTAAGAATTCTAAACAGGAACTGATAAGACCTCTACAGATCTTTAGTCATTGAGACCAGGAAAAGTTATCACAAAACAAAACTGAACTCCCGCTTTCTTAGATTCGACTTTAACAATGGAGTTATGTGATTCCTCAAAGGCAAATAAGAGGATATCTGAATATCTGACATGCTATTAATAAACGAGAGAATAAACTTCTTTGCTTCTGGCGACAATAGGGTTCTCAGGACAAGAAGAAGATGAAGAGAGAGCCAGAAACTGGGGCTAAGAGGCATTTGATTTTACTATATTTGGGTGCCCCACTCAGTTATTCCGTAAATCGGAGATGAGAATTGAAAAAAAAAAAAGTTATGAGACTGATTTTCAGCAACAGACCAAGGTAGTGAGTAGACAGCAAAAATGAAGGGTAGAATCATCGGTAAAGGCGTGGAGAAGAAAGGAGGATGGGGAATGGAGATCACTGATAAAGAGAAGGAACAGTGTAAGGAAAAGTGAAGAACCTTGTGGAACATCACCGGTAACAGTGAAAGACCTAAATGTAAAACAGTCATATAGAAAACTGGAATCTGAGAACAGAGAGAATGGGCAAGGCTATAAGCAGGAAGTTTGGTTAACAGAGTCTTGTACCGCACTCTATCAAAAGCTATAGAGATATCAAAGACGACGATAAAGGATTTCGTATAGATCTTCAGAGATGATGACCATACATGACAGATAGGACAAGAGGTCACCAGTGTATACTACCTTGTGGAATCCGTACTGCCAATCATAAATAAGCGAGTTAGAACAAGATATATCAAGAAATAAGAACTGGGCAAAGTTTCGAATACTTTAACTACATCAGAGGTTAAGGCAATTGGTCGGTAGTTGGAAGGAATAGAATGGTCACCCTTCTTAGTAACGGGCTGAACTAGAGAGTGCTCTCTTGATAAAGTATTGATATGGGCTGAGAGACTGGGAAAAAAAGACAGCATATTAAACGAGCCAATTCATCTGCAAACGTCTTAGGGACATTTGTAGGGATACCATTTGGTCCGGTTACCTTGTTCGTGTTTCGCCAGCAATATCCCAATAGACTTTGCATGTAGAAAGAATAGGGGAGGTCAGACGACTAGAAAGGGGTATAGTACGAGGATTAGATGTAAAGAAATTACTTACAGAAGAGTTGGCAACAAAATGATAGACAAGAGTGTGGCTTTGTTAGTGTAAGAGAACGGTCAAAACGAATGAGAGGGGGAAAGATTGAGTTACAGTAGCTTTATGAGAGCTTTTTTGCTAAATGTCAGAAACAATTTTCAGTGGGAGAAAACTTCAGTCCATCACCTTCTATCTGACTAGGGAAGCTTTAGACATACGAGTCTGAGGCAAACAGTGACTTCTAGCTGTAATAAAAACAGACGGAGTTCAGTCAAGAGGAGAGGCTTGGTATGACTGGTATGCCCGATCCCTGGCCTGAATAGCAAGGAATCAGATTAAAAGAAAGTTTTGATAGAGGGGACGATGTACGCCTCCTCCATTGCCTACGATATGATCTCAGTAACATTGTGGGCTGTCTGCTCAGGGTTACAAATCAGAATGCATTGGTCCATTCCATGGAAATCAAGGAGGATGTAATGCAAATCATCACATTTTGTGCTAAAGACGGCATAGTATATGAGGGATTGTTGGTGGGGGACCGAAAATAAAAGCGATGGATATCTTGGAGTGGCCAGGACTACTAAGAGGTAAAAAAACAGAATATGAAGAGTGTATAGGATTGGAAGTAAAGAATAAGTCAAGAGAGTAAGTTGCATGGTTGCAGAAATCGCGAATAAGCGTGGAGGGTGTTTGATAATCTGCTCCAAATCTTAGGTGACAGGAAAAGAAAAGGTCTCATTTCCCCCACATTAAAGTAAGTAGAATGAAGCCACTCACTACGATGCACATTGAAGTATCTATTGTAGAAAACTTCCCCATGTGCGAGAGAGACAGTAAAGTCACAAAGAAGTAGGAGAGATATTCAAAGAAGACACAAAGTCAGAGGACTTATGAAGGCAGTAGCAATCCCTCACATTGGGGGTGAAAACAAGAATGCAGATTGTAGTGAGAGATTTGAAATGGGTTAAGGCTAGACGGCTAGGTTTCACAGAGATGGAGGGGTTAGGGAGGGATGTACCAAAGGTACAGTTCCATAGACAAAGGGTTACAATTTAACCAGTGTTTAGCAAAAGAAGCATATAATTGTGAGGTGCAAGGTTGATGGTAAAACTAATACTATCTCCAGGCGCGTCCACCGTCACGCCTAAAGTGGAGTCAACAAGATCTCCTGGATAATTTTAGCACTCCTCGTTGATGGGTACCAATGGCTATGGGTTGTGAATCTTCCATTGTTATAATAATGGTGAGAAAGAAAGCAAAGAAAAAGAGTGATAGGTAATATTGTGACTTGTAAGATGTGAAGAGATAATGAGAGATGCGCAACATAAACTCCAGAATACTCGATGTAGATGTAGGCATTATATAACTTGAAATGAAAAAAGAGAGTAAATGTCAGAAGTTTATAAAGATGAGCTTAGAATAACGTCTGTTAGAGAGAAGGATCTCAGATACAGTAAATGCTGAAATACATCTTTACCATCAAGTAAAGCGAAGACTGAAGTATAAGCATAGTAAATTTAATATATTTTGCAGTGATATGCATGAATATCTTGAAAGTTAGCTAATACATACAGGTTACGTAACTCCTCTTCCAATCACTAGAGATGCCAGAGAAACAGAAATTTTAATTGTTGACAAGCCAATGACAAGGAGATTATTTAAAGGCTCACCCATTTTAAATATGTACATTTAGAACCATACCAGAGTTAGAATATATTATATCCGTCACAACCCGTCGGTTATAAATATGTTGATGCTATGGCGCCTCTAGTGCTTAGGTAGAGCGTGATCATCGCATCATCTACGGACAGAGGAGTACGAAACTGGGCTATATATATTAGCTCTGGACTAATATAAAGAATGCAATGATTGTACAATGATAGAATTGAATGTTAACGTTTGTTTGAGGATTTGGAGCTGATAATGGTGAAATTTACGGGTGCAAGAATAAAAGAAAGGTGACTATGTTATTGAGTATGTTCAAAGAGGAGTACACTTGAAAAGTATTACTATTATGGATTACAAGAAGATTTCCATATACAGTTCTAAAAAATGATAGATATAAAAGAAAAAAAAAATATGCAGTCGAATACGAAGAAGTACAATTAACATTAAAAACGTAAGAATTAATTGCAAGGCTGAGAATGAACATAAAGATGAAAACAATCATAAACACAAACAAAATAAGTAGGAAAAGAAGCAGAACGATTCCCTCTTCGTATGAGATCATGTAAAGAACAAAAAAACAATATAAGTGATGAGGATGTGCAATAATAGTAACTTAAAAGAGTCCTGGCCAAGAAGAAGAACTGCAGCGATGAAGCGAGAAGCGACCATTAACTCTGTCGTTAAGTAATCCTTAATGGCACATGTGGTGTTTGAGAAACAACTGTCAGAATAGAGTTATTACCGAAGGTGTTGTGGTTAACGATCAGGGCTCTCCTACGCAGAAACTCGTTTTGTACGTGGCTGCGGTGAAATAACTGAGTAAAAATAGGGTTGTCCCTTTCTTACCACCTCTTTACAGCTGGCAAAAGGTATTCTGAGTTGGCTGAGAGTGATATATTACTGCGGTTTTTGCAGATAAGGCTCTTAGCTTTTTATACACATAAACTTATTTTGCTTAAGACTGTGGTAATAATAACTGGATGAAAAAGACGGTCTCATTCCCTAGCTTAACAGTTAGCTGAGAGGTTAGATTCTTCTTTTAGACCTATGGTGGTGTAGTTGGTGTCGCATTGGAACATTAGTTATGTCTTAGGTTCGAATCCCGGTCAGGGGCAAAATATGTCTCATGTTTTCACATGTGTCAATGTGTTTTTATGATTATTACTGATGCCTACATAGCATAGAACTTGAATTAAATGTGACAACGAAGCCGCGAGGGAGGTTGGGAAAAAGCTGTAAAATGTACAAAAAAAATTTAGC
>JAXCGZ010010109.1:10000-12500 GCA_037179515.1 Halocaridina rubra | reverse complement strand
TATTGTAGAGCAAACTCTCTGAAGGCATGATCCGGTAATCCCAAAGCACCAGGCAAGAAACAGGCAGTTTGTTTGGAGACATATTGCGTGACACCTGTACAAATTTCATTTTATGAATATTGACAACCATTTTTTTATGTGTTTGACCAATTTCATGTCATTTGTACTGAGTGTAATCTTAAAAAATCATGAAATACTTGTAAGAATAAAGATTCGTTAATTAATTTAGAAATTTCATCAAGAAAGTAACAGCATTGCATTCTAAATTACCATTTTGTTTAAATCAAATAAGCAATTACTTTTAAGGGATAAATGGTAAACAATTTTGGACAATGTACTTGATGTTAGTTCATAAGAGAAGCAGTATAATAATAATAATACTAATAATAATAATAATAATAATAATAATAATAATAATAATAATAATAATAATAATAATAATAATAATAAATAATAATAATAATAATAATAATAATAATAATAATAATAATAATAACAATAATAATAATAATAATGATAATAATAATAATAATAATTACTGTTATTATTATTATTATTATTATTATTATTATTATTATTATTATTATTATTATTATTATCATTATTATTATTATTATTATTATTATTATTATTATTAGTAGTAGTAGTAGTAGTAGTAGTAGTAGTAGTAGTAGTAGTAGTAGTAGTAGTTCTACTTTTTACAACCTACAGTTTCATTGCTACTCCAAGACCTGTGTAACAAGAGTTAAACAGCTTAACTTGCTTAGTCACACGAGTCATGGAATATTAGTTGAAACTATTACAGATGTTTCATAATTACAGAAAGTTTCGTTACACAATTCAGGTCTTGAAGTTTTACTACCCAGCGGACTCACCACTGACCAGCATGCAGAAGTCTATTTTCAGGGCTCCTTGCGACAGGTCTACAACAAAATTAATTAAGGAGAATGAGAACTCTGGTTTATATTTACATTTGCTAGGTGTAGTTACAATGACATCTATGACAAACTTTTATATACTTATTGGGATAACTATCTTATATTTATACAAAGGGATAGATAATTGATCATTGATTGAGAGGTCTGTGTTTGAAAATATAGTTGCAAATGTACTATAATTAGCTAAGTATATTATATACATTATTGTGGAATAAGATGCTTGCCATGTTACAAACAAAAGCTGAAGGAGTTTGCAGATTAGCTGGTTCCTGTGCTTTGCCCTTTTTTTTCTCCTCCCCCTCCTCTAAAAACATCAATCCTTCCTCTTTTAAGCATTAAAAACTCTTCTCAACTCTCATTTATTGTAACACCTTGAATATACCTCACTTGTCTTTAATCATCAGTACGACTTCCACAAGGCAAGGTCCAGTGGGGACCTCCTGTTCTATTTCACTGATATATGATCAAGTTCTCTGAAAAACAATAAGGGAATTTTGTCGTCGCCCTTGCTACCTCTGAGAAATATGACAGAGTGTGGCAAGATGCTCTGCTATCCAAACTTCTTGCTTATGGCTTTACCCCTTCTCTTTGTTCCCTGATTTAAAGATTTTCTTTTAACCATTGTATATTTGTGCTTATTATTGGTGCAGTATCAACTCATTCCCTACTAGCAACGGTTTTCCACAGATTTCTGTTCTATCTGCCCTTCATGTATCCTTTACCATCTCCTAGACACCTTTGTACACTGCTCGAAATCAGTCTCGTATCACTCTTTTTTTCTACTCTCAGTTCCGATTTACTGAGGGTATCTGAGTGGGCCAATCAAAATTTAATTGAAAATAAGGCATCCGAGACTCAATTTCTGGCAATCTCTTTATCTTCTTCTCCTCTTGATAGCCATATTGTCTTGGAAACAACGAAATCTTTCGTCTCAAGTATATTAATATTTTGGATTTCTGATACTTGAAATTCCCAAAGCTGCAACTAAGAACTTCGGGGTTCTGTTTCGTTATCGATACTGCTTCTCATTTCAATTGTTAATAATCTGTAGAGGTCTAATGCTTCCCTATTTAAAATACTGCTTTCACGTCTAGGGTGCTTCTCCTTTCACTTATCTCCTTGATAAGCCATCAGATTCTTCAATGATCCTGCTCATACTTTTAATCTAGAATCTTTTTCTCTTCGATGGATGGTATCATATCTCCCTTTTTTATCGGTACTCCTTTCATTGCTGCTCTGATGACTTGGCAAGTTGCACCCCTCTCCCGCTGGCAAGGCCGCGTAACATACGACAAGAGCCTTTTGTACAGGTTATGCATGGATATTTGTAGCTTGTGAATTCGTTGTTGCGCTGATTGCTTCTTTCCTTCTACCTCCAGACTCGGGAACTATTCCTGTATCTGCTTTAGGTCTTCATTACTTTGGCTATTATTTCTGCCCGTCCTTTTATATTTTTTTTTCTTTTGGTTATCATTCTCTTATTTCTGTCTTCCCCACAGACTGCTATTTTTCTTCTTAAATGCTTCCTTGGTACCCGGACCATCCTAGTGTCACACTTCCCA
>JAXCGZ010010109.1:0-2500 GCA_037179515.1 Halocaridina rubra | reverse complement strand
TCTTCTTCTTCTTCTTCTTCTTCTTCTTCTTCTTCTTCTTCTTCTTCTTCTTTCCTTAACTTCCATCTCTGTATTTCCATCTCACAATTAGTTCATAAACTTCAATTCAGGCGGTATAGCCTATTCTCCCTTAGGCAACTCCTTCCAGGCAGTGTTAATGCGGCCACTTATCTCAGTTATCATCTCAGCAGTGATGAATGAGCACCTACTAAAACATACAGTGAATTATTATTATGTTAATGCAGCCCATTAATCCTAGGACAAAGGGAGAGTCATGAAGCCGTTTATATGAATTAACTTCACTTTCAATAAAACGGAAAAGGACATGAAGTATGTCCTGCCTCAAGCATTTACTTCAACATCGAATTATTATACTTCATGCTACCAAAAGATGGTGCTGGCGAATGGTACGTATTAATAGAAATAGGCACAGACTATACAAGTTGTTCCAGGTTCACTGGTATTATGCTTCCATCAGTCAAGAAATGGCTCTCAGAGACCTCACGTACTGGGACAAACAAGCATAGACCATTCAAGCTGCCTTTGATTCACTGATAAGCTTCGCTCTGACAAAGTATGACACACAGATATATCTCGAGCTGACAAAAAATGAAACACATGCACTGATGTATGTTTCATTCTGTCGCTTGTTTATGTAAATCGACATATTTATGCACATTTATTTTTCATATTCATTTGATCAATATTATGTGGGTTCGTGAAATACGCTTTCGACTTCAAGGTTGATGATATATTAAGACATTTGTCTCAAAAAGTTGTATTTATTACAATAATGTAATTGGAATGGAAATATGATGAGACAGGAGGTAGTGGAATCCCCTTACAATTAATAGGAATATATGAAGAATATATTGCGGTAATCTCCGTGGTGGTTAAATACTTAAACCATATATATATTTGTATTTTTAATTACGTAAATTATTCAATCAGATAATGAAATCTACAGAACAAGGAAAATATAATCATACTATACTGAAGAGGTAAAATCAGCAGTAAAAAGAAGAGAGAGAGAGAGAGAGAGAGAGAGAGAGAGAGAGAGAGAGAGGAGAGAGAGAGAGAGAGAGAGAGAGAGAGAGAGAGAGAGAGAGAGAGAGAGAGAGAGAGACCTTTAATCCTAGCAGGCTACACGGCAGCATTTTAATACTTTATTCTGAGATGAAAATCGCAAGATTTAGTTTGAAGTAGCAGCCATTCAATTCACACAACTGGAACTTTACGAGCACATTCCCCATAGATTGCAAAGTCTTACGACTGTCATAAATGACCTGAAGTTTTTCTGTCGTGATATCCAACTCCGATTTCAGCTTATAAAACAGATTTAAAATCTATACACGTGAAATAACAAGAAGAAAACTATAGCATTGAAAACAGTGAGAAAAAGAAAGATATATATATATATATATATATATATATATATATATATATATATATATATATATATATATATATATATATATATATATATATATATATATATATATATATATATATATATATATATATAAATATATATATATATATATATATATATATATATATATATATATATATATATATATATATATATATATATATATATATATATATATATATATATATATATATATTATATATATATATATATATATATATATATATATAACAATAATACCATATATTAACATGGAGACGAAAATACACTAAGTTTTAATATAAACAATTATGAAGCAATTCGACTATTTCATTCACAAATGAACCTTTTCCAAATTAAGGAGAATAGTTCATCAATTTGCATCATTTAGGTACTGAAAATACCTACCGCTTTCATGCATGTCACATAATACGAAAACCTAAATTAAACTTTTAATAAAACTGGATAAAGTTAATAACTTTACCACTAGAACTCGAGTTTCATCGTTTTCATAATATTCCTGAAAAGAGACGTTGAATATGAGACCAAGTGGGTATTATATTATATATCAAAAAGCTTCTGTAAGTAATATGATGGAAAAGTTGAAGCATGTTAACTCTACTCAGAAAAAAATCCTCATGTTACAAGGAATGCTTTGCTTACATGAGACAGAGAAAGTTGCTGTTAAATATTAAGCGATTTTGAAAGTTTTGGTGTTTCAGTAATAAAAATATAAAATTACTGAGACATTTTCTATGTCGAGAGCTTTTCTGTGTTCCCATAGGATCACTGCATTTCACCACCTACTTGATAAATCCAATGATTGATCAGTTTTAAATCAAAAATATAAAGGGGAGAAAATCTTTATTTACACCAATCTATGTGTATATCTGTTCCTTTGTTTCACACAGTAACATGTTTCTAAATACTTTAATATGTAAAATGTGGTTAGTTTTTGGTCTAAATCAGTATGGCCGTATGCCTTTAATGACACCAATCCTATTCATTTAACCGTGCTCAAGACCTGCACCAAGGTCTGTTCGCTTGCTCCGCCAGAGGCTGCATTAGTAGTAAAAAGTTATATATATA
>JAXCGZ010010108.1:27500-42500 GCA_037179515.1 Halocaridina rubra | reverse complement strand
TGCTCTCTCTCTAAATCCATAAAAGCCCAAAAAGTGTCCCTACCTTTCTCCAAGAACTGCACACACACCTGTCTTACCGCAAACACCTGATCCGCACATCCTCTTCCTCTCTGAACCCACACTATTCTTCCCCAATCAATCTCTCAGTCCCTCTCCTAATTCTCTCGATTACACACTCTTCCATATACCTTACCAAATACACTCATCAAACTAATTCCCCTAAATCTACCACACTCATAGTTATCTCCCTTTCCTTTGTAAAGTGGAACTTCACATGCACTACTCTAATCAATTGGATCCCTCCCATTCCTGAAACATACATTCAACAACCTAACCATCCTTTCTACTAATACCTCCCCACCTTTTGACAAGCACTCAGCATGACACCCATCTATCCCTGGTGCTTTACCTACTTTCGTTTCTCTCAATGACAAGTGTACCTCCTCTTTTGTTATATCTCTATCATTCTTATCTCCTAAAATTGGCATTCTCCATTCGTTTCCTACAACCACAATCTCTGCCTCTCTATCATCTTCCTCATTCAGCAAGTTCATGAAATATTCAGCCCATCTCTCTCACTTTTATTTCATCCACTAGCAATTGCCCTTCTGCTCATTTCACCCTCTCCTCCCTACCACATTCACCTTTCCTCATTCTTTTCAATTCTTTCAAAATTCTCAGACAAGCATCACCCCCACCTTACATCCGCTTCTCTCTTTGCCTCCCTCACCACGTGCTTCGCAATCTTCCTCTTTGCACAATGCTTTTCATATGTCTCTACATTACCTACCTGCAACCATACTTCATAAGCCCACTTTTTTTAGCCACAATTGCACTCACCTGTTCGTTCCACCATTCACTACCTTCCCTTTCACTTTCACCAGCTAGTCTCCTTCCCAACACTGCCTCGGCACACTACAAAACTTCCTCCTTGACACAGCCACATTCTTTTTCCACTACCTCCTCCACATTCTCTTTCACTACATTCCACACATTTCTCACACCAGCCTTATACTCACAGTCTTTCTCCTTCTTATGCAATTAATTCAATTTTAGCACCAATCTCCTCTCGTTTCTCTTCTTTCTCCACTTTTCTCCCACTCTCACTCTACTCTCCACTAAATAATGATCAGATATTCCACCACTAGCTCCTCTCAGTACATTTTCATCCAATACTCTTCCAATCACCCTCCTGTTCCCTACAACATAATCCATTAATGCTCTGTCAACTACTCTTCCATTATCCACTCTGACCCATGTATACTCTGTACACATCCTTCTTTTTGAATACAGTATTAGCAATCAACATCTCTCTCTCAATATACATTTCTATAATTTTCTCTCCACTCTCATTCCTACCAGGTACTCCATAATTCCCAATTACACCATTCACTGGCTCATTCCCTACTCTAGCATTCAAATCTCTCATCAACACCACGTTTATATTCATTCCCCAGTCTTCTACACACTCATTCAATTTCATACAAACTTCTTCTTTTTCTTCCTCACTTCTCTCACTACCAGGGCCATATGAACTCACAAACTCCCAAGCTTCGCATCCCAGTCTCATTTTAGCTATTATTATTTGAGACGATTCTTCCTTTCATTCCACCACATATTTATTCATTTCTTCACTTAATAACAGAGCCACTCCCTCTCTTCCTCTCCCCCTCTCAACTCCAGACACCCTACCTACCACTCTTCCAAATGTCACCTCACCATTCCCTTTCATCTTAGTTTCACTCAATGCAAGCACATCTACTTTTCTCTTCACAAACATACTCCCTATCACCTCCATTTTATTTTAATTTACACCACAACCACACACATTCAGAGACCCATTAATAGGGTTCTGGCTGGAGCTCTCTTGCCAGAATACTCCCACATCTCTTGGCTATTCGTAGGAACTATAAAATACAGAGGAGGGGATTCCCAGTCCCTCGCTCTAGCTCATTTACTCGACTTTTACGACAAGCAGGGGAACACGGAGGAAGCATTATTAATTCCCCCCATCAGCATGAGTGTCTCAGCTATAAATTTACATTCCTCAGTATTTCTAATTCTTCTCTAAAGAACTACATTGTAAAAATTTAAATACTTTACATTTTCTACCTTATAGTTTGACCTTATTCACATGGAGGCAAGCATTGCATGCAGTCCCTAACAAAGCAAAATATTTATTTGCAATACTTGAATAGAAGATTCTGGCTTGCAGCCTCATTCCATGAGAAGCTATACATGCTAAATGAGGAGAAGCAAATTATCAAACAAATTGTTAAACATCCTACTCGCGTTCCTGATCGTCACGAACAAGCTGCAAACACTCTTGACCTATTTTTTACTTCTAACCCTTCAAACTACTCTTATTCTATGCTTTCCCCTCTTGGTAAATCTGACCACGTTATGATCTCAGTCTCTTCGATTTTCGCTCCCCCACCACCAATCCCTCCTGCTCAGCGCCGCCTTTGGCACTTCGAGCGTACCCAACATGAAAATTTGCATAACATTCTCTTTGACTTCCCATGGGATGACTATTGCTTTCAGTCCCGCAACCCTGATCAGGTAGCTCTAAAAGTTGCCGAGATCATGACCGCAGGAATTCAGACGTACATCCCCTCTTCTACAAAAACTTTCTCTCCCCCTAAACCTTGATTTGACCGTGCCTGCTCCATGGCTATCCAGACTAGGAATCAGGCTCATCGATCTTAAATAACCTCTCCTTCCGATGTAAATCACTCTGCTTTTATTATAGCTAGGAATTGATGTACTGCTCAGATTCGAAGTTCTAAGGCTTCCTTTTTAAGAAGGAAAGTTGATGACCTTAACTCCTCTCCCACTGAAAAATGCTTTTGGTCCTTAACCAAAAACCTCTAAATAAATTCTGTAACTCAAGCTTTCCTCCTCTCATTCATTCTGATGGTTGTAAAGCTTGCTCTCCCACTGACAAAGCCACTCTCTTTGGCTCTCGTTTTTCTGCCAACTCTTCTATAAAAGATTCCAGCGCACCTGTTCCTCAGTCTTTTCCCCTCTCTAACCCTATGCCCTCCCTTATCCTTTCTTCATGCAAGGTTCATAAGGTACTTCGCTCGCTAAAGACGAACAAGTCATCTGGTCCCGATGGTATCCCTGCAAGGTTCCTTATGGAGTTTGCAGATGAACTGGCTCCCGTGCTTCGCCGTCTTTTTTGCTTCATTCTGTCAACCATTATCTATCCTTCATCTTGGAATCATGCTCTAATTCAACCTGCTCCTAAGAAGGGTGACCGCTCTATTCCTTCAACCTACCGACCTATTGCCCTAACCTCCTCTATTGCTAAAGTTTTTGAAACTTTGCTCATTTCTCACTTCTTGAAACGCCTTGAATTTAACTCACTTATCTCCGATCACCAGTACGGCTTCCGCAAGGCAAGATCCACAGGTGATCTCTTGTCCTATCTTACTCATGTATGGTCATCTTCTCTGAGGAACTATGGGGAATCCTTTGTCGTCGATTTGATATCTCTAAGGCTTTTGACAGAGTCTGGCACAAGGCTCTGTTGGCCAAACTCCCTACCTATGCATTTACCCCTTCTTTCTGTTCTCTGATTTCCAGTTTCCTTACTGACCGTTCTATATCTGTAGTTGTTAATGGCGCAACATCTAGCCCTTTCTCTGTTACCAGTGGTGTTCCACAAGGCTCTGCTCTTTCACCTACCCTCATCCTTCTCTTCATCAATAATCTTCTAGAAACCCCATCTTCCTCTCTTCATCATGCCTTGCTGATGATTCTACCCTTCACTTTTCCTCTGTCTTTTCTTCACAACCTTCATATGTCACTCGTAATCAGTCTCGTATCACTCCTTCTTCTACTCCTAACTTCGATTTGCAGAAAGTATCTGAATGGGGCACTCAAAATTTATTTAAATTCAATGCCTCCAAGACAAAGTTTCTGGCTATCTCTTGATCTTCTTCTCCTCCCAATAACCCTAGTGTCTTCAAAACTAATGAAATTCACACTCTTAACTCTATCAACATTTTAGGAATCCACATAGCCTCTAACTTGTCTTGGAGGAATCATATAATCCAAATTTCTAAATCTTCATCCAAAAAATTGGGGGTTTTGTTTCGTTTTCGTCATTACTTTTCCACACTGAAGTTGCTTAAAATTTACAAATGTCTTATCCACCCTTGCTCAGAATACTGCTCACATATCTGGGGTGCCTCTTCCTTTACTTATCTTCTTGATAGGGTTGAATCTAAGGCAATCAGACTCTTTAATGATCCTTCTCTTACTTCTAACCTGGATTCTCTCTCTCATCGCAGCAAGGTATCTTCCCCTTCGCTTTTCTGTCGCTACTACTTCCATCGCTGCTTTAATGAGTTGGCGAGTTGTATCCTTCCTCCTCTGCCGAGGCCGCGTAACACTCGCCAAGCGGCCTCATCTCACAGGTACTGTGTGGAGATTTGTAGCTTGCGGATTGGTCGGTGCAGCGACTGCTTCTTGCCATCTACCTCTAGACTCTGGAACTCTCTTCCTCCTTCTGTCTTTCCTAATTCTTATGACCTTTCATCCTTCAAAAAGCAGGTCTATCTTCATCTCAGAGCCAAGTCCTCCATATCTCTGGGTCCTCTGTACTTTGGCTATTTTTTTTTTGTCTGTCGTATTCCATTGTGTGACATTACCTCATCTCTGCCTTGCCCTTAAGCTTTTTCTATTCCTTCGTCTTAGTATTTTCTCGTGCCCGGGCCTTTATTGATGAGGGCAGTTTCTGCCTGTCCCGATGTCACACTCTTAAAAGGAAAAAAAAGTCTCACCATAGGCTACAAATTGCTAAATGTCTAGACATTAGATAAATAATTCTTAAAAGAAGAATGAGAAAACATATTCGCTGTTGACCGTCAATGCAAAACATGGAGATCAGTATGCGACTGAATCAACGTTCATTTTGCTTCAAAATCAGTGTTTAATGTAGAATTGCAAGTTGAAAATATATAAACAAAGGAATCATTTATCTGATTAAAATGTCGTTAAAGTGGTCTCAATTCTCTAAATTAACACATTTTTTTTACCTTACTTTCGGAATTGGATAACGAATGATTACTACTTTGTTCTACAATATAGTCCCAAGGAGGTAAAACAGTCCACTTCATAACAAAGAAAAAGACATTCATCACAGATCTGTGTATTTGATGACCTTTGGTTTAAAGCTTCTTACCTGTGAAGCCATTCCACCTGAGCTTGTCAAATTAATAAAAGGGAAAGTGATCCTTATAACACTTCGGTAATGCTCGAATATCAAAGGAATGTATAAAGACTTCAATCCAGATAACACTGTCACTCTGGAAATAACTTTTTCTTTGCTAAACTTTAACCAGTCCCAATAGGCAGGATTTCTCTTACAGTGGATTAAGGACTTATTCAACTGCAGCATCTATGAATACATCCTTTCACACTTGGGTAGATATATACAAGATTCAATTAAGTCTCATGTATAGAAAACCTTTCTAAGGAATGCCACAGCAAGATCCCCGCCAAAGTAGACACCGCATCGATACGTAGGCTCTAATGTATCTATTTCTACAGTTAAGGCTTAGCATCAGTCTTGTATATTCATATGTGTATTTGCAATATACGAGAGCTTTTGGTTCTCTGCTATTTTCTTTATAGCTATGTGGCTCTTTGCATATATATATATATATATATATATATATATATATATATATATATATATATATATATATATATATATATATATATATATATATATATATATATATATATATATATATATATATATATATATATATATATATATATATATATATATATATATATATATATATATATATATATATATATATATATATATATATATATATATATATATATATATATATATATATATATATATATATATATATATATATATATATATATATATATATATATATATATATATATATATATATATATATATATATATATATATATATATATATATATATATATATATATATATATATATATATATATATATATATATATATATATATATATATATATATATATATATATATATATATATATATATATATATATATATATATATATATATATATATATATATATATATATATATATATATATATATATATATATATATATATATATATATATATATATATATATATATATATATATATATATATATATATATATATATATATATATATATATATATATATATATATATATATATATATATATATATATATATATATATATATATATATATATATATATATATATATATATATATATATATATATATATATATATATATATATATATATATATATATATATATATATATATATATATATATATATATATATATATATATATATATATATATATATATATATATATATATATATATATATATATATATATATATATATATATATATATATATATATATATATATATATATATATATATACATATATATATATATATATACTATATATATATATATATATATATATATATATATATATATATATATATATATATATATATATATATATATATATATATATATATATATATATATATATATATATATATATATATATATATATATATATATATATATATATATATATATATATATATATATATATATATAACATATATATATATATATATATATATATATATATATATATATATATATATATATATATATATATATATATATATATATATATATATATATATATATATATATATATATATATATATATATATATATATATGTGTGTGTGTGTGTGTTTGATTGTGTGTGTGCTTTTGTGTATGTGTGTGTGTTAGTATATTTGTGTGTGTAAAGACGATATCGGTCCATCTGTTTTTAGTGCATTCTAATATCTCGACTCTTTGCATCAGGCAACATTGGCCGCATAAAAATAAGACTTGCATTTCCAGAGATATATGTGCACAAGCCTTTGGAATGTAACTATTTTTTTGTATTAACATTTTGTATTATCATCAATTTGATGAGAAGAGCTCGAAATTTTCCAAAATAATATTAGTGTTTTCTGTGCTCAAACATTTTTTCTTTAATTATTTTTTCACATGGGGAGAAATATAGATTTAGAAAGAGATCATCTTAAACTACTTTCGACCTTTGATTCTTTTTTCTATTCTGTTATTTTTCTCCTTTAATATTCTTCGCCCAAGAAGAATTAATTGAGGGCAAAGATGCTTATATGATCCCTGGCCTCAATTCCCTAGTCTACCGGAAAAATAAACGTATGAAAAGAAATAAGAGCAAATGATTATGCTATGCATATGCAGCTAAGTCACATACTTCGATAGTTCTGAAAGAGTTTATGGCAATTCATAATCAAATCAAATCTCTTAGAAACTTCTTTTGGTAGTTTTAACTTTCTGAGCAGATTATTAGCATATCACTAAAGAAATACTAAGGCGTCATAAAATAATCTTTGTCAAAATTATTTTCTTATGAGTTCTTGATTTTTACACTGTTATGTAAAGGTATTTATTTATTTTTGTTATTAGCAGTGGCTGACCTATTGGTCTTTGTTGGCGATTTAATTTTATATGTAATACATTCTTTGATTTATATGACATGGCTGCCAATCATTATGTCTACGCCATCTGCACAATAATGTGGTTTCTGGTTTTCTTCAGCTCAGCTTAAATGTTGCTTTACTTTTATTAAACGTGCACTGCAAAATAGCTTAACATACACATGTATTCTATAATTATCAATACATATCATACATTCTTTATTTTTTTCATGAGTGTGACACAGGGACAGGCAAGAACGTTGCCCTCATCAGACCTAGGCACGAAGAAATCATCAAGACAAATATGTAGAAGGTTAAGGACAAGGCAGAAATAAGGGAATTATAAACAATAGGAAAAGGACAGGTTGAAAGAACAGACGAAGTGTGGAGGGCATGCAAATGAGGCAGGATTAGGTCCTGAAATGATGATAGAACCTCTTATTTAACAAAGATACGTTATATGAATTAGGAAAGATAGAAAAAGAAAGAGATTTCCATAGTCTGAAAGTAGATGGAAAGAAGCAATAGCTGCACCAACCAATCAGCGAGCTACAAATCTTCACACTGCACCTCTGAGATGTGGCTGCTTGGCGACTGTTACGCAGCCTCGGCAGCAGGGGAGTCATACAACTCGCCAACTCATCTGAGAAGTGATGGAAATACTATCGGCAGAAAAGAGAATGGGATCATACCTTATGGCGAAGAGAAAGACAATCCAGATTAGAAATAAGAAAAGCGTCATTGATAAGTCTGACTGCCTTAGATTCAACTCCTTCAAGGAGGTAAGTATGAGAAGAAGCACCCCAGATATGTGACAAGTGTTCTAAGAAGGGATGGATAAGACCTTTATACACTTTTAGTAGCAGTAAAGAGAAAAAGTAATGACAAAAACTAAACAGAACTCAAATTTTTTTTATTTACAAATATGAATTATGAGACTCCTCCAAGACAAATCAGAGGTTATCTGGGTGCCTGATATGTTAATAGAAAGGAAATGGTAATTTTCGCTAGCTTCGAAGACAATAGGGCTATTAGGAGCAGAAGAAGATAAAGAGATACCCAGGAACTGAGTCTTGAAGCCATTAAATTTTACGAAATTTTTGGTACCCCAAAATGATACTCTCCTTAAAGTTGAGAACTGAAGAAACAGTAATATGATTCTGATTACGAGTAGCATATAAAGGGTGAGAATAAAAAGGTGAGGTAAAATGAAGGGTAGAATCATCGGCAAAGGCGTTGAGAAGAGAGGCGGATGGGGACTGAAAGAAGATTATTTATGAAGAGAAGGAACACAGTAGGTAAAAGAATAGAACCCTGTGGAACACCACTGGTAACTGGGAATGAGCTAGATGTTGCTCCGGTAACAACCTCGGATATGAAGTAGTCAGAAAGAAAACTGTAAATCAGAGAACAGAGAGAAGGGTTAGAGCCATAAACAGGGAGTCTGGCCAACAGAGCCTTGTGCCTCGTTTTGTTCAAAGCCTTAGAGATATAAAAGGCGACGACAAAGGATAACTCATAGTTCCTGAGAGAAGATGACCATACATGAGTAAGATAGGACATGAGGTCACCAGTTGATATTACCTTGTGGAAGCCATATTTGTGATCTGATATAATCGAGTTGAATTCAAGATGCTTCAAGAAGTAAAACTTGAGGAAAGTTTTAAATACTTTAGCTATAGCAGAGGTTAGTACAGTACCTTAGTAGTTATATAAAATGGAGTGGTCACCTTTCTTAGGACCAGGCTGAACTAGATCATACTTTCAGGAAGAAGGATATATACTGGTTGAGAAAATGAGGCAAAAAAAAAACGGCAAAGCACGGGAGCCAGTTCATTTGCAAACTCCTTAAGGAACCTTGCAGGGATACCGGGTCTGGAAGCCTTGTTCATCTTTAGAGAGAGAAGAACCTTATGGACCTTGTGGGAAGAAAGGATAAGTAAGGGCACAGTTTTAGAGAGAGGTAAAGTACGAGGAACAGGTGTGCTGGAAACACTTAAGGAAAAGCTGGCAGAAGAATGAGAGCCCAAGGGAGAGGCTTTGTCAGTGGCAGAACAAGCAAGGATCAGAAACATTTATCAGTGGGAGAGGAATTAAAGGTCATTAACTTTACTTCCTAAAAAGAGAGCTTTAGCCTTTAGAATCTTAGCAGAGCCAAAATTTCTGGTAGTGATAAAAGCAGAGCGATTTAAATCTGAATGAGAGGCTTGGTACGACTGGTACGCCCGATCCTTGGCCTGAATAGCCATGTGACAGGCACGGTCCAACCAAGGATTAGGAGGAGAAAATGTATTCATAGAGGTTGGAATGAACGCCTCCATTCTGGAGGTTATGAACTTGACAACTTTTAGGGCTACCTGATCAAGGTTGTGAGTCCGAAAACAGTACTCATGCCATGGAAAGTCAAAAGATATTTACTCAAATTATCACGTTAGGTATGCTCAAAGTGCCAAAAGAGGAGATGAGTAGGGAGAATTGATGGAGGGGGAGAGAAAATGAAAGAGACTGAGATCAAAGAGTGATCATATTTACCAAGAAGAGAATATACAAAATGTGAATAATTTGAAGAATTAAAAGTAAAGAATAGATCAATAGTGTTAGCTGCATGGTTGAGGCGATTGCAAACACGAGAAGGATGTTTAATAATCTACCCCAGATCGTGAGTAACAGAGAAATCAAATGCCTCACTTCCTCCCAAATTGATGAAGAGCAATGAAGTCACTCACTTTGGTGTACAATGAAGTCTTCAATATAGAAAACTTCAGCATGTGAAAGAGAATATAGCAAGAACTCATGACAAGAGGACAGCTATTCAAAAAGTCAGTGGACTTAGGAGAGCAGTAGCAGAAGCAAAGGAATATAGCGGTAGTAGAGATATAGATAATCAGCTATAGAAAATCAAAGCCAGGAGATTCGAGGTCCATGAGCCTTGCAATAGAACTTTTAGTGTTACAGTAGCCACATACCTCACCTTTGGAATGGACGCGAGAATATATGTTATAGTGAGTGATTTGAAATAGGCAAGGTGATGCAGGCTAGACAGAAGGGTTTCAGAAAGAAAGAGAAAGTTAAGAGGGATGTAGCCCAGTGCTGTTTTAGCCAGTCCTAGTTAAGTCCAAAATACCTTCAGTTGTGGTATTTCAATTGGAGGCTGATGCCATGAAGAATCTGTTACACCCAAAATTTACATATCTGAATATTAATATATCAATATATTATCATTTTATTGATAATAACGCAGAAGAGGATAGTAAACACCCTATTGCATTCCTTCCTATTGTGCTTTGCGTGTCCAGCGAGCTGATCATATTGAATATCCCTATTGGTAAAGAGAAGGCAACTGAAAAGAATCTGGGGTCATTTTGGCTAATACACTTTACGTCTCCGAATTTTTCCTTGGTTCATAACAACTATTGCTAGGGCAGGAGGAGTATGAATCTCTCTTTCCTCGGTTCAATCGCTGCAAGTGGACACCTTAATACTTCAGTTACACCTGGCGATGTACTCAAAAATAGTACTCCTACTACTTTTAATACTCCTACTACTTTTACTACTACTACTACTACTACTACTACTACTACTACTACTACTACTACTACTACTACTACTACTACTACTACTACTACTACTACTACTACTACTACTACTACTACTACTACGTAGTAGTAGTAGTAGTAGTAGTAGTAGTAGTAGTAGTAGTAGTAGTAGTAGTAGTAGTAGTAGTAGTAGTAGTAGTAGTAGTAGTAGTAGTAGTAGTAGTAGTAGTAGTAGTAGTAGTAGTAGTAGTAGTAGTAGTAGTAGTAGTAGTAGTAGTAGTAGTAGTAGTAGTAGTAGTAGTAGTAGTAGTAGTAGTAGTTTTAATACATCGCCAGGTGTAACAGAAGTATTAAGGTGTCCAGTCATAGCTTTAGTAGATAGTAATTGTTGTTGTTGTTGTAATGGAATCAGGCATTTGCCATGTCCAGCTGAAGGTAATAAGATGTCCTCAATTGCACCGAATGAACCTGGGGAGCTGGGTTTCAAGTCTTCCTACCACAACTTCGTGTAACGCTTGTTTAGCAAACAAAAAATCTTCATGGGAAGGAGAGTATGTCAACCTCACCGATCTCCTATTCTTTACAGTCATCTCCTACACATGGTTAAAATATGAAAGGGGACATATTCTTCCAGTTATATGGGATATTTCATTTAGTTCCCTCTTTAGGCATGCAGAATACACTAAGGAAGGAATATATTCCTCTCAAGACACTTTTCTCATCTTCTTAATAATCAGTAGAAAATTTTTCTGATCATTATATCTCAGCAGTGTGAATTTGGGTGTTCCCAAATAATGAAAGCCTCATCAATAAATAAAATATATTCTGTTTGCATTGATTTGCTGTTTATAAAGCTTTATTTTATTTGAAATAAAACAAAGCATATAAAGTGAGCTGAAGGAAATCAGTTCGCATATTATAACGATGGCAGAGCTATAACCCATATCAGCCATGTCATATAAATCACCGAAATTGCTGAAGCGTAAGATAAATAAAGCTCCTTTGCCATCCCACATGTTTTATGTGTCAAAAGCAATTGCAGGCAAAGAACTGTTGCTCAGTCGCACACCTATGCCGATGTCGAAATATAAACTATAACAATGTAAGTTTTGATAAAGTTTCATGAATCCGTTTAAGGATCAATAATAATTTCTTTGCCTATTTTTATTGTCATATCCATATATATTATTTCGAGTATTTAGTCATAAAAATTTGGCAACTAAGAAATGTCTAAAAATTTATATCATTTTTATGAATTGGTATACATAATAAATGTTTGCTAAAAATAGTTGGCATTTAGTAACTTTGAGATCACTGACGTGGCAATACATGCATGGAATAAACATTTCCACATGAAACTATTATCATTATTTCCTATTCTTATTGGTGAACTTGGGTCAAAAGTCAGACTTTATATTACTCAGGCAATCCTGACTAATACTTTCATTTTCAGAGGAAAATACCGAAGGAAACCTAAAACTGGTAAAATTAAATAAATATCAAGATATCTCAGGCCTCATTAAGCACAACAGCCTTGGAGGAGGTGTGTATAGGTAGGTCATCACAAATGTTATTTCCAAAAGTCATATATCAAATACATTTGACTAATTGATTTTGATTTATTCCATTTAAGAAAAGGATACTTGGGTACAGCAGTGTTGTTGTAGAAAAATGAATTGCATGTATTAAGAGTCTTTTAGTGAGTGGCTGGGGCAAATAACTATCTATCTATCTACCTTGGCTGTTTCCCCCTTTAATTGGGGGGTAGCCGACATCAAGAAAGGAAAACAAATAGGGGGATTACTTTGCTCTATGGGCAATGACGAGGGAGCTAGCGACCTTTCAGATGGCACTGCTGGAGTGCCACAGCCCATCCTCCCTGCTCTTCCACAACCTGTGTCACTTCACAATTGCCAACTCCTCCTACTGCCCCTACCACAGGCCTACCTCTGTAAGATGCAGCCCCATGGTAACAGCAGATGCCCATCAGAGCTGCGTCACAATCGCTCGCCACTCATTCCTATTCCAAGCACGCTCGCTTGCTTCCCTCACATCCATCCTCCTATCATTCAGGGCTCTCCTTACTCCATCCATCCATCCAAACCTAGGCCTCCCTCTAGTATTTCTCCCATCAACTCTCGCATTCATCACCTTTTTCAGCAGCCTTTCATCATCCATCCTTTTCACATTTCCAAACCAACTCGGAACATTCAAATCTACTCTGGCTGTAATTTCTCTCCTCACACCCGTTCTTGCTCTCACCACTTCATTCCTAACCCGATCCAATCGAGCTACACCAATCATATTCCTCAGACATTACATCTCAAACACATTTAGTTTTCGTCTCTCACTTACTTTCATACCCCATAACTCTGATCCATACATCACAGTTGGCACGACCAGTTTCTCGTACAAAACTTTCTTAACATTCATTTCCAACCCTGTATTCTTAATCACTCCTTTCAATACACCCAACACTTTACATCCTTCATTCTCTTTGTGACACACATCAGCTACCACTTCACCATTTGCAGCTATAACCGAGCCTGAAAACTTAAACTAATTAACCTCCTCAAGTGTCTCTCCATTCAACGTAACATTCAATCCAGCGCATTCCTCATTTCTTGTACACCTCATAACCTTACTCTTTTCCACATTCACTCGCAACTTCCTTCTCTCACACACCATTCCAAATTCTGACACTAACTGACACAGCTTTTCCTCTGAATCTGCCACCACCACAGTATCATCTGCAAACAGCAACTGATTCAGCTCCCACTCGTTATCATCCCCATCTACCATTCTCAAACCTCGACCACGCACTCGCTCATTCACCTCTCTTACAACTCCATCAATATACAAATTGAACAGCCATGGTGACATCACACATCCCTGTCTCAGTCCCACACTCACAGAAAACCACTCACTCACTTCATTCCCTACCCTAACACAAGCTCTACTGCCCTCATACAAACTCTCCACTGCATGCAACAATTTACCATTAATTCCATATAATCTCAAAACATTCCACATAGCCTCTCTATCAACTCTATCATATGCTTTCTCCAGATCCAAAAATGCAAAATACACAGCCTTACCCTTTGCAAAATATTTCTCACATAACTGCCTAACTCTAAAAATCTGATCTATACGACCTCTACCTCTCCTAAAACCACTCTGCACTTCTGCTATCACATATTCTGTCTTATCCCTAATCCTATTAACCAGTATCCTACCATACACTTTTCCTACCACACTCAACAAACTTATACCCCTAAAATTACTGCATTCATACATATCTCCCTTACCTTTGTATAGGGGCACTATACAGGCAATCACACATTCCACTGGCACCAATGACAACATAAAGCATATATTAAACACTCTCACTAACCATTGCAATGCAGTCACACCCCCATCTTTCAACATCTCCACTCTCACACCATCCATTCCAGGTGCTTTACCTGCTTTCGCTTCATACAATGCCCTTTTCACCTCCTCTCTTGTAATCTCTCTCTCATTTTCATCTCCCATTACTGGCCCTTGAACCCCTCCCACTGCCACTATAGCTGCCTCTCTATTTTCATCAACATTTAGCAAGCACTCAAAATATTCTGCCCATCTTTTCCTTGCAACGTTCCCTCTTAACATCTGTCCATTCACATCTTTCACTGTCTCTTCCATCCTCGATCCACCCTTCCTTACTCTCTTCACTTCTTTCCAAAACTTCTTTTCATTCTCCTCATATTACCTACTAAAATCCTGTCCCCACCTAACATTTGCCAACCTCTTCTCTTCCTCTACCTTTCGCTTGATTTCCACATTTTACTCCCTATATCTTTCATACTTCTCCCTAATTTTACACTGCAGCCATTCCTCAAAAACCT
>JAXCGZ010010108.1:12500-22500 GCA_037179515.1 Halocaridina rubra | reverse complement strand
TATATATATATATATATATATATATATATATATATATATATATATATATATATATATATATATATATATATATATATATATATATATATATATATATATATATATATATATATATATATATATATATATATATATATATATATATATATATATATATATATATATATATATATATATATATATATATATATATATATATATATATATATATATATATATATATATATATATATATATATATATATATATATATATATATATATATATATATATATATATATATATATATATATATATATATATATATATATATATATATATATATATATATATATATATATATATATATATATATATATATATATATATATATATATATATATATATATATATATATATATATATATATATATATATATATATATATATATATATATATATATATATATATATATATATATATATATATATATATATATATATATATATATATATATATATATATATATATATATATATATATATATATATATATATATATATATATAAATATATATATATATATATATATATATATATATATATATATATATATATATATATATATATATATATATATATATATATATATATATATATATATATATATATATATATATATATATATATATATATATATATATATATATATATATATATATATATATATATATATATATATAAAACCGAATCATATATATATATATATATATATATATATATATATATATATATATATATATATATATATATATATATATATATATATATATATATATATATATATATATATATATATATATATATATATATATATATATTAATATATATATATAAATATATTGTGACAGAGTGTTTCGCTCAAAGTCACCAGAGGTTGTTAGATGCCTTATTAAATAAATTAGTAACATGACTGTTATTTTCTAACTAAAAAAATTAATTCCCACTTCTTGACTTTTGCAAATTATGATTATTTGCAATTTATATTTTAGCTTATAGCTAATTTTGAATATACCTTATTTACTCTTCTTGTAAATGTAGAAGCATAGTCCCGTTATAAAGGCTGCTCCTATTTTTCGTCTGCTACGAGCCAAAAACATTCTGGAGATTGCTTACCAGTAACCTAACTTTTCATTATTATTCTCGTTTTATTTTATTTGCTTCCACTTGTTGCACCTAAAAAATACTGTCTCTCTCTTGCATCTCTGCTATAAATGCCTGCCAGGGACCACCACTAAAATAGTCCTTAAAATGATATCAGAGCCAGTTACTGCTCTAGAAATGTATCCGACAGATGAACTCACCAGGAGGGACAATGAGACGCCCTCGGTTGGCGCCCAAACTTCCAAGAGGCAACATCTTGCCTGAGCAGTCGAAGTTTATTTCAAACCTTATTTACGTGGCATCTTCACAGGAATTCATCTAGCACAACAAGGTGATGGATAGTGTATGGTAAAGCTCGTGGGTCAAGCAAATTGGTTTATTTTCGAGAATTAGTTACATTCGTTACTGGCTAAATCTTAAGGATTTTTATTCTCAGATTCCATTCCCATACACACGAAATTTTGTAGATTGCCAAACTGGAATCTCACATGCCAAAGTTAATTCCTTAACCTGTAAATTACAGCTGATATATATTGCTAAGAAGTTTCTTTTCATTGAATGTGATAAACGAAAATCTCATCCTCTGAAGACTGGTTATGAGCCCGTAAAAATCTATCTCTTTTCCTAATAAATTCTAATTTCATTTCACCCCTTTCTATCATCGTAAATAAAGTGTTTTACGTCAAAAACTCGTCAATAAAGCTATGTGCTATACAAATTGCAAATAATTAAAAGGTAGTTTTACCCTGTTGGCTTTGCAAATATTTCCTGTTAACCACAATTTAATGAATGCATACTGTATTTATCTTGCTAATTCTTCATATGTTGGGGATAAAGTGTTTTGAGTTATAAGTTGCAAATACCTCAAAAGGTGGTTTTGCACCCTTTTTTTCATTGCAGACAGTTCTTGATAACCAAAAGTGAATAATACTGTATTTATCTCGTAGATTCTTCCTTTATCCTAAATAGAGTGTTTTACCATATTAATTGTTAATCAGTAATAAGCATTGCAACTTTTGTGGTTACACACAATTTAAGGAATACATACAGTACTGTATTTGTCTTGCTTATTCTTCATTTATTGTGAATATATTGTTTTCTTTAAAACCAGTAAAGAATTAATGGTTTTGTATGCTATTTAATGGTAGCATAATTATTTCTGGTTAGCTGTGAATAACCAATATATTTTCTTCCAGTAAAATGACATTGGAAACTCATGCTGTCAGTTTCCCATTATAAACAGTGTATCATTTCTGTTTCTGAAATTGCAGTGTCCTGTATTCTACTCTGCCTGTGTGACAGAGGTAATCATCGAGTTGAGGCCAAAGTCTTGGCATACGTCCGTGGTGCCGGGAAACGAAATTGTGCTCACCACCTCCGGGATTCGAGGCAGCATTTCATAAAATTTAATTTGAGAAATTTAATTCAATTCTTTTAATGTCATTGCATTTCCAAAATTAAAAGAAAGTTGAATTCTGAGTTTCATTTAACCGACTAATGGTAATAGACATGGGGTGTTCAAGTGCAAATATCTGTCCTGTTTGTGAGCTCTTAACCGAGCTCGGTACTTTGAGTCCCCTTAGTAAAACAGAATCTTAACAACACTCTACCATCCTAAAACCCCAACATATATATATATATATATATATATATATATATATATATATATATATATATATAT
Source organism: Halocaridina rubra (assembly GCA_037179515.1). Lineage (NCBI taxonomy): Eukaryota > Metazoa > Arthropoda > Malacostraca > Decapoda > Atyidae > Halocaridina > Halocaridina rubra. The sequence continues at coordinate 19,676 of JAXCGZ010010108.1, read as the reverse complement.
ATATATATATATATATATATATATATATATATATATATATATATATATATATATATATATATATATATATATATATATATATATATATATATATATATATATATATATATATATATATATATATATATATATATATATATATATATATATATATATATATATATATATATATATATATATATATATATATATATATATATATATATATATATATATATATATATATATATATATATATATATATATATATATATATATATATATATATATATATATATATATATATATATATATATATATATATATATATATATATATATATATATATATATATATATATATATATATATATATATATATATATATATATATATATATATATATATATATATATATATATATATATATATATATATATATATATATATATATATATATATATATATATATATATATATATATATATATATATATATTTATATATATATATATATATATATATATATATATATATATATATATATATATATATATATATATATATATATATATATATATATATATATATATATATATATATATATATACATACATACATACATACATACATACATACATACATACATACATACATACATACATACATACATACATGCATACATACATACATACATACATACATACATACATACATACATACATACATACATTCATACATACATACATACATACATACATACATACATACATACATACATACATACATACATACATACATACATACATACATACATACATACATACATACATACATACATACATATATATATATATATATATATATATATATATATATATATATATATATATATATATATATATATATATATATATATATATATATATATATATATATATATATATATATATATATATATATATATATATATATATATATATATATATATATATATATATATATATATATATATATATATATATATATATATATATATATATATATATATATATATATATATATATATATATATATATATATATATATATATATATATATATATATATATATATATATATATATATATATATATATATATATATATATATATATATATATATATATATATATATATATATATATATATATATATATATATATATATATATATATATATATATATATATATATATATATATATATATATATATATATAGATTGGCATAAAAGTAGGTGGACAGTGAAAGATAAAAAAAAAAATTTGTGATTACGTAAATTAGGTGGACAGTAAATGATAACATTTATTTTGAGATTAAGTATACATACAATTATATTTACTAACACAATTATTACATTGACAATCTTCATTTATTGTGAATATATTGTTTTCTTTAAAACCAGTAAAGAATTAATGGTTTTGTATGCTATTATGGTAGCATAAATATTTCTGGTTAGCTGTGAATAACCAATATATTTTCTTCCAGTAAAATGACACTGGAAACTCATTATAGGTGTGCTCATGCTTTCAGTTTCTCATTATAAACAGTGTGTCATTTCTGTTTCTGAAATTGCAGTGTCCTGTATTCTACTCTGCCTGTGTGACAGAGGTAATCATCGAGTTGAGGCCAAAGTCTTGGCATACGTCCGTGGTGCCGGGAAACGAAATTGTGCTCATCACCTCCGGGATTCGAGGCAGCATTTCATAAAACTTAATTTGAGAAATTTAATTCAATTCTTTTAATGTCATTGCATTTCCAAAATTTAAAGAAAGTTGAATTCTGAGTTTCATTTAACCGACTAATGGTAATAGAGATGGGGTGTTCAAGTACAAATATCTGTCCTGTCTGTTTGTGAGCTCTTAACCGAGCTCGGTACTTTGAGTCCCCTTAGTAAAACAGAATCTTAACAACACTCTACCATCCTAAACCCCAACTAGATTGGCGCCCGAACAGGGACCCGAACAGACAGACTGATTTTATAAATTTATTTTTATTTTGCTTTTTAACATTGCACATGAAACCTGATTACCATTGGCTCGATTATTGAAATGAATGAATCTTAGGCTGCACATGAAAATTTTCGCGCTAGAGACGTTGCAGATAAGAAATTTTTCTTTATTTCCAGTATTAATTATGGTAACTAATATTTTCTTGTTTCCCATGTGGTAAACAATATTTCAGGAAATCTACATGAGATTATGTGTTAACAGACTTTAGAAATTTTGCATGACGAGAAGACGTGTTATTTAAAATTTCATTTATTTGCGTGACAAGATTGAGTTTTAAAGCATTCGTGTTTTATATATCCGTTAAAGGGTGATACTTGTTAGGAATTGTTTATATTTCCTTGGGATTTAGGAATTGGGAGAAAGCATATTAAGTATTTTTGCTTATAATTGTGTTTTATATTCAAGCATTGACTGCTCATAGATTGGAAGAAAAATTTTGGTGTCATTTATCGAGCCTAGGCTAAGCCTTTCATGTGTCTGAATTGTCACTTGAAAATAAATTTTCTCATTACTAGTAGAAATGGGTAATCTGGCTGCCTAGTAAGGTGTTAGCTTATCGTTGGTGTATTTTGCATAGGATCTGTGCCCCTTTGGTAACACTCCAGAATTTTACTTACGACATTTTATTTGTGGGTACTGCCATATACGCGCTCATACGCAGGCACGACCGCTATACTGTACTTGTTCGTATTACTTACGACATTTTATTTGTGGGTACTGCCATATACACGCTCATACGCAGGCACGACCACTATACTGTACTTGTTCGTATTACTTACGACATTTTATTTGTGGGTACTGCCATATACACGCTCATACGCAGGCACTACCGCTATACTGTACTTGTTTGTACTCTCAGGCACTGGGTGCTAGTCGGTAAAATTCGTTATTGCTCATTCCTTTCATTTGCACAATTACCGCAGGTACTGCCACGTATTGCTGTTAAGCAGGCACGACTGCCATTCTGTATTACCAGTGTTTTATGCACTGTTTTGCAACATTTTGTTGCTGTTGCACTTGATTGTGTTACTCATTCCTTTCATTTGCACGATAACAGCAGGTACTGCCACATATTGCTGTTAAGCAGGCACGACTGCCATTCTGTATTACCAGTGTTTCATGCACTGTTTTGCAACATTTTGTTGCTGTTGCACTTGATTGTGTTGCTCATTCCTTTCATTTGCACGATAACCGTAGGTACTGCCACATATTGCTGTTAAGCAGGCACGACTGCCATTCTGTATTGCCAGTGTTTCATGCACTGTTTTACAACATTTTGCTGCTGTTGAACTTGATTGTATTTTGAGTCACTTTTATGGTGAGGTTTGAACTGTGGTGTTGAATTTTTTTTTCTCTCCTTGGTGTTGTGTGGTTCTTTCATTTTTTTTCTACTACTATATTGTAGAGATTTGTTTTTTTGTGGTTGTTTTGGCACTTTGTTATTGACTGTTTATGAAACAAACATGGAAACCATCAAAACATTCGATGAGGAGCGGTACCTAGACATACTGATTGCTAGGGGTGAGAGATACGGTTTTTCCCCAAGACAGAAGCTCTTCGAATGGGCTCATGAGAAGATGGTTGAGCGCCGAGATAAGCTGGAGAAGAGAGCAAGTGATGAGGCACAAGCACAACGTAAGGAGGCACAAGCACAACGTAAACATGAGCTTGCGCTTGCTCGGCTACGAGCGGGAATCCCAGACAGTAGTCCTTTATCCGGAAATAGAGATTACAGGAACGGGAAGCACAAGAACCCCTCGCAGAACCTCAATCGTCCAGCTCATCCTCCTCACACTCCTAAGCCTTATTACGGCCATGCACCTACACTCAAGAAGGATGACCCGGTAAGACCTAAGCCTCAGCAGTTAAGAGGCAAAGACCATTACTCTGCTCCACCTTCCCAGGGTTTTCAGCCAAACTCTAAGAGCCACCATGCTCCCTCACACAGTGGCGGCCCACATAGCCGTCTGGCCACTCACTCAGCCCATGTTGTGGAAACAGGGCCAGAAAGGGCCAATGAGGATAATGCCGAGGAACCACCACACAAACTTGCCAATGTGGAATTCATCGAACATGATGATCTGGAAATGATCCCAAAATGCCTAGAAACCATAAATGGTGTGGAAGCTGAGATAGCCCTTGACACTGGGGCCAATGGCATATTTGTTGATGAGAAATTCGTCAGGGATGAAGATTATACCGGCGAAGCCGTTCGTGTGCGGGTTGCTGAAGGAGCACCCCAAATACGACACTGCTGTGTCATTAACCTGGATTGCAAATACTACAAGGGAAAAGCCCCAGCTGTGGCAATGATTGGGCTTATGTACCCTGTCTTGATGGGTCGTGCACTGAACCTAGCTCCTACTTTCCAGGCCGACCTCTACCATAAGGACATTTCTCATTATAACTTCCCTCGGGGGGAGTCACATGAAGCCATTTCAGCAGCAACACCTGGCCTCGATGCCAAGAATATGGACAATTCTCCGACTGACTCCGTTGAGTCTGCCGCAGTTAGTAAACGTAATGTGGAACACGGAGAGTTTCCCCCTCCTTTACCAGATGATGCACCTCTCGAGCCATTGAAGTCCCGTCCAGACTTTGCCAAATTGCAGCAAGAGTGCCCCAGCCTCAAACGCTGGATGTAGCAGGCCACGGAGGGAAGGACCTTCACGGTGAGAGGAGGAGGCCAGATCACTTACGCCCTTGAAGATGGAGTACTTCGTAGGCATGTGACTAAAGATGGCCACACCTTTAAACAGTTGGTGGTGCCCGCTTCGTTGCGCCGCCAGGCTATGTATGTGGCACACCATTTACCTCTGAGTGGACACAGAGGCAAAGCAAAAACTCGGCACGTCCTTCAGAAGGCTTTTGCATGGCCAAACATGTACACCGAGGTAGACAGATGTGTAGGTTCCTGCCCTGTCTGTCAATCCACCTCAAAGGCACCGGTACCGAAAGTTCCCCTGAGGATAACTAAGCTCTCAGTGGAGCCATTTTCCAAGGTCGCTATTGACATACTAGGTCCTATTAATCCAGCTTCGTCCACGGGGAAACAATTCCTCCTGGTATATGTCGACCTGGCAACAAGGTACCCAGATGCAGTGCCACTGTTTTCTATCACAACTGAAGCAGTCGCTCATGCCCTATTTGAGTTCTGCTCCAGGGTTGGCTTTCCTGAGCAGGTCACTTCTGACAATGGAAGTCAGTTTGCAAGTAGGCACTTTGAGGCTTTCTGTAACCTTTTAGAAATCAAGCACATTCGTACGAGTGTCTATCATGCCCAATCAAATGGAGCATGCGAACGCTATAACGGGACATTGAAGCGATGTTTGCGCAAGCTAGTGATAGATATACCTAGGCAGTGGGACAAGTACGTCTCTGCTGCACTTTTCTCCTTCAGAGACACGCCCCACGACACTACTGGATACTCGCCTTTCGAGCTGATTTATGGTCATAAGGTCAGAGGCCCAGTAGAATTCTTGGCAGAATGTTGGGATTCACCTACCATCGAAGATGACGATAGGGACGTCCATGAGTATATTTTGAAGTTTTCGTCTCACCTCAAAAAGGCTTGGAAAACTGCACAATTAGCCATTAAGGGTCACCAGCAGACTGCCAAGCTCCTCTTTGACAAACGTGCGCGGCGTCGTGCCCTGACACCCGGAGATCGAGCTCTGTTACTTCTTCCAACAGATACCCGCAAGCTAATGCTACGCTGGAAAGGACCGTACACTGTGGTACACCGGATGACCCCTGACAATTATGTGCTAAATGTTGATGGCAATAACCGGAAATACCACATTAACCAGCTGAAGCTTTATTGTGAGGACCCGGAGACCCACAGGGATCCTGCGCTGGCGCTCCCAGCAACCCCTATAGATGCCTCAAGCATCAACAGAACCTCCGAGGCTGCAGCAACACAGGTGCTCCATTATAACCACCTCTTACTTCCTATATTGGAATACTCCACCCTTGCAGTGGAGACAGACTTACGGGAGTGGAGTTTTTCTGAAGAAGCCCCTCTGGCCGCAGCCACCGCCCTTGAAATTGAAGACATAAGCTTAACTTTTGATGATGGTAAGGATCCTGCCATTCCCACACACCGAAAAGAAAGTGTGAGTAATTGTATTATTAACTCCAGACTGCAACCGAGTCAATGGGAACAGCTGAACAAGCTATTAGAGGACTATGAGAACGTCTTCAACGACCTCCCAGGCATTACCACTACCCTTGAGCATCATGTCAGATTGACTGACCCAGAGCCATTTCAGCATTCCTATGGTCTTCCCCACCAGCTGTCCTTACGGCTGAAGGAAGATCTTGACACTTGGGTCCGCCTCGGAATAGCTGAAAAGAGCATTTCGCCTTGGTGTTCGCCGTTACTGGCAGTGCGTAAGCGAGATGGCAGTCACAGGTTCTGCCTTGACTGTCGTAAGCTTAACTCCCGTACCATCTTTGATGGAGAGCCCATTGCTGACGCCGAGCATATTTTCTCGTTGCTTTCTCAAGCCCGTTACCTGTCCAAGTTGGATCTGGCCATTGGATTTTGGCAAGTCCCGTTGAGCGAGACTACCAAGCCTCTTACAGCTTTTTCCACAAGATATGGTCTTTACCAGTTCAGGGTCATGCCTTTTGGTATGGTAAATGCCCCTGGCTGCTTTAGCAGACTCATGAGGATAGTACTACAGGATCTCGACAATGTTTCATGCTTTATAGACGACATCCTGGTGCATTCTCAGGATTGGTCATCGCACCTCGAGACTCTCCGCAGAGTTCTCACTCGTCTGAACCAACATGGACTTCACTTAAAGCCTTCCAAATGTGAGATTGGTTTCACACAATTGCAGTATCTCGGCCACGTGGTTGGAGAAGGAGTTATGTCCCCTTTACATGACAGGGTACAAGCTATTAAGGATATGGAGGAACCTGCTACTGTCACTCAACTAAGATCATTCCTGGGTAGTGTCGGTTACTACCAACGGTTCATTCCATACTTTAATACTATCGCTGCCCCTTTGCAGCAAATGACCTCCTCGAAGCAAAGTAAATCCTCCCCTGTCCAATGGACAGATAAAGTGGAGAGAGCATTTTTCAAGCTCCGAGAAGCATTGGCGGGTGAGCCAGTATTACAACTGGTAAACCCTGATTT
>JAXCGZ010010107.1:10000-47994 GCA_037179515.1 Halocaridina rubra | reverse complement strand
CGGGAAAGAGCCATATCCTTGTAACTTCCCGTCTCTAGGTCGGTTCCATTCTTGTACTTAGTGATGCTTATTATACTTTTCCTTAAGTGTTAAATTACCAAATTGCAGTTACCTAATTGTGCTTATGAGAAAGAGTCCCAAGATCGTAACTCCCTGCCTCCTGATCGGTTCTATTTTTGTACTTAGTGATACTTATCATACTTGTCCTTAAAACTATGGATTGCTTTAGAATTAACTACCTCCTTGGATAGAGAATTCCAATCTTAAACTACTCCTACACTAAAAAGGTTCCCTACAGCCGGTAAAGAGGTTTTCTTACGAAGCTTTGAACTATGACCTCTTGTCCTAGTGCCAGCCATATGAAAATATCGTTCCCTATCCACTCTATCATAACCTTGAAGTAATTTAAAAAAGTCACTATATCCCACTCATTCTTCTAGTTTCGAGTGAAGGTAAGTCCAATTCCCTCAGTCTCTCATCATAACTAAGATTGCATATTTCTGCACCAGTTTTGCGGCATGTCTTTGGACTTTTTCCAGCTTAACTATGCGCTTTTTCTAGTGTGGATTCCAAAAGGGGGCTGAATATTCAAGCTTTGGGTTCACATAGGTTACATAAATATTTCTGAATATTATTTTGTCCATGTGCCTGAAGGCTACCCTTACATTTGCTAAGAAAGCATATGCTGCCTTTACTATGCCATTTACATGCATTTGTGGAGACAAATCTGCCATAATATTTACTCCTAGATTTCTCTCATTGTCTCTTGAAATTTTGCTCCTGCCACTGAGTAGGCAAACTTGGGCCTTCTTGCACTTGTACCCATTCTCATTACCTTACATTTAGAAGCATTGAATTTCATTAGCCACTTTTCTGACCACTCATGTAGACTATTTAAGTCTTCCTGAAGCTCACTACCATTTTTCCCGTCTCAGACTTTATTCACAATCTTTTCATCATCTGCAAACATATTCATAAATAAATTTACAGACTCTGGTAGGTCACTTACATATACAAGGAAGAAAAGTGGCCAAAACTGAACCCTGTGGAACTCCGCTATTAACCCTTCTCCATTCAGATACTGAGTGTCCCTAAATCTCTGTTCTCTTCCTTCTAAGTAAGTGTTTATCCTATTCTCGCCATTGCTTGCTGCTCCTTAATAAGTCTCCCGTGTGAGACCGTATCAAATACCTTCTGGAAGTCTAGGAATATGCAATCTGCCCAGCCCTCAATTTCCTGTAAGATTCAGCTTACCTCATCATAAAATTCTAATAAGTTTGCTACTGTTGATCTACCTTCTCTGAAGTCATGTTGTGTCACTGACACAAAAGTTGAAGGATTGCAAGTGAAAAGTGTTGTGATTTCTTAGTAGTGTCTCCATGTATGTGTGTGTACACGAGTGTACGAATAATTGATAATTGGTGTTCACTAAGCGAAGATACAGTAAATGTTAAATGCAGTCATAGTTTCATGGAAAGGTGTGAAAAGGGAAATAATAGTAGTTATATCCAGGAAGACCTAAATAGTCTTCATGAGTAGTCAGACAAGTGGCTAATGAGATTCAGTACATCAAAATGTAAAGTAATATGAATGGGCTTGAGTGCAAGAAAGCCCATGTTTAGGTATTCAACAACAGAAGCAGAACTTTAAGAATCTGAGAATGAAAGAGATCTAAGGTTAAATGAAGTGGCAGATTTATTTCAAGAAAGCATATAAATGTCATAGTAGGATATGCCCTTCTTGGCAAACACAGGAATGGTTTAAGGCACATGAGCAATAAAATGTTTAGAAATTCTTATGTGACTTATGTGAGACCAAAGCTTGAATATATTGCTCCCTTCTGGAATCCGTACTTGAAAAAGCATACAAATGCATTGGAGATGGTTCAGAGGCAAGCTATGAAGCTGGTGACAAAGATACATTATTTCAGTTATTAAGGAGGATATCATCATAGTGTTGGGCTCAAAAATTTATTTTTTCAAAACATGTCTAGAATTATTCTGTATGTTGTATAGGCTATGTCGCGAATAAAAAATAAAATATTAACTATATCCTATAGAGGGCCGGAGGGTGGTAGCTAGCTGTGTTACTTGGAGGCGAAAAATGAAGAAAAATATTTATGCCACTCTAAGGCATTACCGGACTACAGATGATAAGCTGCAACATAGCAGCTGGTCTGTGGGGATTTCCTCATGGTACTTTGTCCAGAGGGTTGTTGCTAGTGATAAACCAATAGGACCACATGAAAAGAACATGACAACCTATATACTGGAAAGCGTTATGAAGCATATGTTGCCAGTATACCAGAAGATTGTAACGGATGAATTGTTGGAGAAATGCAAAGGTAGCACTCAAAACGCAAATGAGAGCTTTCATAATGTCCTATGGGGTGCCTTGCCAAAGAAAAAATTCTTCACGCTGAAAAGAGTTGAATATTGTGCTGAAATGGCTGTGACTAAGTTCAACTTGGGAGAGGGTTTGGCAGTGTTGGTCAAGCTATAACCGAGAAGAAGGATGTCAGACAGATGTTTGCATCACAGAAGAAATTCTGAAAGAAGACAGAAGAGACAAAGAAGGCTGGAAAAAAAAAAAAAAAAAAAAAAAAAGAGGGACAAAGTATGAGGCAGGAGGACTCCTTAAGGAAAGCTGGAGGAGTTAGGCTTACCATGACTCAAATCTAGAAGAAAGACGGGAATATCCATGGTAACGGTTTTCAATTCCTTCGCGATTTTGACAGAGCAGAAGTGATGTGATATTTTGATATGGGTGGTTCTAGAACTGAGGGTCATAGTTTGAATCTTCAAACAAACAAAAAAATAAAAACACAGGTTGTAAGGAACTATTCTTTTAGTATTAAAATATTTGATGATTGGAATTCGCTAAATGAGGAAACAGTAAATACTATATGCATCCATAGTTTTAAGGAGAGGTATAATGAATGTTAGTAGGTAATAACAAAAATAAACAAACCAACCAGAAAAAGTGGAAATACGAGCATATGGCTCTTTCGCGCGAGCACAGTTAGGTATATACAAATAAGTGAATACACACACAGATAAATATACATATATATATATATATATATATATATATATATATATATATATATATATATATATATATATATATATATATATATATATATATATATATAAATATATATACATACATACATACATACATACATACATACATACATACATACATACATACATACATACATACATACATGGTTAGAGGCAATGGTTATAAGCCTTGATGATAAAATTCGGAATATGGATGGAGCAATGAAAGAGAATGAAACACTCAGAGAGCAAATAAGATCTTTGGAGGAAGCAAATAAAGCACAAGGGCAGGAGAGAAAGGAACTAGAAAAAAGAATAAAGAAGCTGGAAGGGGAAAAGAGTCTACTAGAATCTAGAATTTCTAAACAAGAAGATAAAAACAAACAGCTGAATGACAACCTAAAGGAATTAGATGTTAGTTCACTGCTCTCTTCTGAGAGAGACGAGATTGCTGCTTGGAATGTCCAGATTAAGGAAAACATTGAACAGTTCAGAAAAGAGTTCCAGGAGCTGAATATGGAAAATGATGCCATGAAAACTTCCTTTGCTGATCTACCTTCTCTGAAGCCATGTTGCCTCACTGACAAAAAGGTAAAAGAACAGGTTTTAAGGCTAAAGAGAGCGGATAGAAACATCACTGAGACGGATGAAGAGATCTGCAAAGAATTCAACAAGGAGTTTTAGTCAGTATTTACAGTAGAAAATACCCCACCCCCTCAGATTGCAGTGATAGAAGCTCAAGGGCCGGTATTAGAGAACATCAACCTTACAGCCACAGAGGTATGCAAAGCGCTGATGGATTTAGATGTTCATAAAGCTACAGGTCCTGATGACATACCCCCTCATGTGCTTAAAAAATGCGCAAACACAATATCAGTGGCACTAAGTATCATATTTAAGGAGTCACTGGAGTCGGGGGAGACTCCAAGATGCTGGAAACAAACATATGTGATACCTATCTTCAAAAAGGGAAGGAGGGATACGGCTCTGAACTATAGACCAGTTTCCTTGACCAGCATAGTTTGCAAAGTTATGGAGAAACTACTAAGGAAACATATCTCTCTTCACTTGGAATCCTTCAACTTTTTGTCAGTGAGGCAACATGGCTTCAGAGAAGGTAGATCAACAGTAACAAACTTATTAGAATTTTATGATGAGGTAAGCCAAACCTTACAGGAAAGAGAGGGCTGGGCAGATTGCATATTCCTAGACTTCCAGAAAGCGTTTGACACTGTTCCACATGGGAGACTTATTAGGAGGCTGCAATCAATGGCTAGAATAGGTGGAAATGTTTTGGAATGGATAAAAACTTACTTAGAAGGAAGGGAACAGAGGGTTAGAGTAAGACACTCAGTGTCTGAATGGAGAAGAGTTAGTAGGGGAGTTCCACAGGGTTCAGTTTTAGGGCCACTTTTGTTTCTTGTATATGTAAATGACCTACCAGTCTGTAAATTCATTCATGAATATGTTTGCAGATGATGCAAAGATTGTGAAGAAAGTAAAAAACGAGAACAATGGTAGAGAACTTCAGGAGGATCTAAATAATCTGCATGAGTGGTCAGAAAAGTGGCTAATGAAATTCAATACTTCAAAATGTAAGGTAATGAGAATGGGTACAAGTGCAAGAAGGCACAAGCTTGACTACTCGGTGGCTGGAGTACAACTTCAAGAGACAGAAAATGAGAGAGATCTAGAAGTAAACATACTGGCAGATTTGTCTCCAGAAATACATATAAATGGCATAGTAAGGGCAGCATATGCATTCTTTTTAAATGTAAGGGTAGCCTTCAGGCACATGGACAAGGAAATGTTCAGAAATATTTATGTAACTTATGTGAGGCCAAAACTCGAATATGCAGCCCCCTTTTGGAATCCGCACTTGAAAAAGCACATAGCTTAGCTTGAAAAAGTTCAAAGACATGCCACGAAACTGGTGCCAGAAATACGCAATCTCAGTTATGATGAGAGGCTGAGGGAATTAGACTTACCATCACTCGAAGCTAGAAGAGTGAGGGGGGATATGGTGACAGTCTTTAAATTCCTTCATGGTTATGATAGAGTGGATAGGGATCGATATTTTGATATGGCTGGCTCTAGAACTAGAGGTCATAGTTTGAAGCTTCGTAAGAAAACTTCTTTGCAGGATGTAAGGAAATAGTTTTTCAGTGTAAGAGTAGTTGATAATTGGAATTAGCTAAGCGAGGAGGTAGTTAATGCTATCTCAATCCCTAGTTTTAAGGACAGGTATGATAAGTATCACTAAGTATAAAATGGAACCGATCAGGAGACGGGAAGATACGAGCTTTGGGCTCTTTCCCGTAAACACAATTAGGTAATCACAATTAGGGAATCACATACATACATACTTAAGGCAAAAGAACCCGTTTTAAAGCTAAAGAGAGCAGATGGAAACATACTGAGACGGATGAAGAGATCTGCGAAGAACTGAATGAGGAGTTTCAGTCAGTATTTACAGCAGAAAATATTCCCCCCCTCAGATTGCAGAGATAGGTGCTCATGGGCCAGTATTAGAGGACATCATCTTTTCAGCCACAGTGGTATGCAAAGCGCTGATGGGGTTAGATGCCCATAAAGCTACAGGTCCTGATGATATATCCCCTTATATACTTAAGAAAAGTACTAAATCAACATCAGCGGCACTAATTATCATATTTGAAAAGTCGCTGGATATAAGGGAAATTCCAAGATGCTGGAAACAAGCGAACGTGGTACCTATCTTTAAAAAGGGAGGGAGGAATACAGCTCTAAACTATAGACCAGTTTCCTTGACCAGCATAGTTTCAGAGTTATGGAGAAACTACTTAGAAGGCACATCTCTCTTCACTTGGAATCTTTCGACTTTTTGTCAGTTAGGCAACATGGCTTCAGAGAAGGTAGGTCAACAGTAACAAACTTATTAGAATTTTATGATAAGGTAAGCCGAATCTTACAGGAAAGAGTGCTGGGCAGATTGCATATTTCTAGACTTCCAGAAAGCATTTGCACTGTCCCACACGGAAGACTTATTAAGAAGCTGCAAGCAATTGCGAGATTTGGTAGAAGTATCTTGGAATGGATAAAAACATACTTAGAAGGAAGGGAACAGAGGGTTAGAGTAAGACACTCTGTGTATGAATGGAGAAGAGTTAGTAGCGGAGTTTCACAGGGTTCAGTTTGGGACCACTTTTGTTCCTTGTATATATAAAGGACCTACCAAAGTCTGTAAATTCATTCATGAATATGTTTGCAGATGATGCAAATAATGTGAAGAAAGTAAGAAACGAGAACAATTGTAAAGAACTTCAGAAAAACCTAAATAGTCTGCATGAGTGGTCAGAAAAGTGGCTTATGAAATTCAATACTTCTAAATGAATTTTTTTTTTTTTTAGATTCTCCACCCACGGATGGGTGGAACGGGTCATGGAGGACCCATAGGGTGGTCGCCAACCGGCACAGGCCCCAACCCCCCACTGCGGTGCCCAGCCACAGCAGTAACCTCCCCAGTAAACAGCTTAAACTCTCTTGCCTGGACGAGGCGCGATCCGTCGACCTCGCGAATGTGAGGCCAGCACGTTACCACTGTACTAGCCAGGAGGCTCTAAATGAAAGGTAAAGAGAATGGGTACAAGCGCAACCTCCGAGAAATGTGGCCTGGTACATAGACCGTGACGTCACACCATCTGGTTCTGCTTTACAGCCCGCTCCCCATACAGAGCACATACAGTACTTTTCCCATTCTCGCTCTTGCAGTATCTTATTGAGCTGAATCCCTGTCAGCATCACTGTACGTTATTAGTGATAGTTCAAGTGGTTCAGTAAAATATGTAACTACTGTACAAAAATGCAAGTAAATTATATTAGACCTATTTTTTGTCAGCTGTTATCATGTTTTATCGTCTGCTAATTCTCTTATGAATTAAAGTATAGTCAAAACTCTTTACACCCGAGTCTATGATGTATGTTGAGAGTCTATATTTTTTTATGAGTGTGACACCAGGACGGGCAAAAGAAATTGCCCTCATCGGGCAAAAGGAAACGGAGATGGAGTGTTGTGATTCTACAGATATGAGGGGATAATAAGAGATGTGTAACGAATATGAAGGAATATTCTGCGTAGATGTAGGCATAGAAAAAAAAAGCTCATCAAAGCTGATCTAATTAGTCCTATATAAGTCCAAGACCTTCAGGTGTAGTATCACAACGGGTGGCTGTGCCATGTGCCATCCTTCTACATGGTAAATATGATTGTGTTCAATGATTTAAATGAATTTCGTAATTCTATCATTCTAATACGTATTAGAATATAGAATTGGCTATATCTTAACATTATATATATATATATATATATATATATATATATATATATATATATATATATATATATATATATATATATATATATATATATATATATATATATATATATATATATATATATATATATATATATATATATATATATATATATATATATATATATATATATTCTTGTAAATGAAACAGTTTCTCACCATAAAACAATGGTTTTATTTTACAACAAAATCACACCATAATTAACAATCTGCAAGCAAAAGAAATAACAATTACCTTAACGTTTAATGTAACATACAAAATAAAATAATACAGCATATAATATATACAACATTCTCCCAGGCCATATAATTTTACCAGCCATTTCGTTGGGGAGCATGTCTTTCCCGTTGCGAACGACGAAGTGGATTTTGTGCCAAACCAGACTGCTCAGAGGGCTGACCTTTTTAAGATACTGAGGCTTAGTCCTCCAGAGAAGCCGAAGGTGAAGGCTCTTAACTAGATCAGTCAAGTCCCTCTACAATGACTGGCTCAAGTTCATATATTTGAAGTTTAGGTTCAGGTGCTTAAATAGAAGGTCCCTTTACTTCAGTAGTTGGGCACGGAGCCAAGTCTCAAAGAGGTAATGTTGACTGATGACCATCACTATGTCCAACATGTGCATATTTTGGATTTGCATGGATTAACTCCACTTCTTTAACAATGGGATCGTCCTTTGAACGCCTCACAAAATGACGCAAAAACACTGGTCTTGGGTTCAACAACCAAGAAGGATGAGAAACCCGCATAGACGAACATCGTGGAAATGCGAAACACCTCTCATGAGGGGTCGAGTTTGTAGCTGTTGATAGAAGTGATCTAATACAGTGCAGAGCTTGAGGCAGCACCACCTCCCAGTGTGATTCAGTGAGATTGCAGGACCTCTGAGCCAGGCAAATTGCTTTCCAAATAATCCCATTGTATCTTTCAACCTGTGCATTCCCCTCAGGGTGATAAGGGGTAGCCTTGCTTGTAGCAACATTATGCAGGAAAATATATTCATGCAATTCCTGAGATATGAGCCCTAAGCCTCTGTTAGAATGAATAAAATTTGGTGCCCCACACACAGAAAAAATTGCTTCCAAAATTGAATTACAGTCTTGGAAGATGTATCCTTACATGGTATTGCAAATGGAAACCATGAAAACTCAACCACCACAACAAACAGATACTTGTTTGTCTGTGAAGGCAAAGGCCCTTTAAAATCAACGCTTATACGTTCTAATGCCTGTGTAGCTTTAATGAGTTTCCCAAGAGACATAGAAACAAACTGTGGTTCCAGTTTAGCACATGCACGATATGCAGAACATACTTCCTTTACTTCTGTTGAGAATGGCAAGTACTTCGATCGCTCATAATGAAGAAGGCGAGAAATACCTGGCTGGCATAAATCATCATGTAATTTCTTGAGAGAAGGTGAAAAACTGGCATTGCAGCGGGAATGACTTAAAGTATCAGCAATAACATTGCAGCGCTATGGACGGTAACGAATATCAAAACAAAAATTTACCAACTCTAAATGCCAGCCTTGGATTTTATCATTTTTAATCTTTGATTGCTTACAATTGTCCAGCATAAATGCAACTGATCTCTGGTCAGTCACAATGGTAAAGTATTGACCAAACAAAATATGAGATCAATTTCTTACAGCCTCAATCACTGCTGTAGCTTCTTTTCAACCAATGGATAATGTAATTCGTGCCCATTCAACGTTCTAGACATGAACGCTGTCACATTTCACCACAAGAGGCTTGGAATTGTCAGGACAATGTAAAGCAGAAGTCATGAGCAGTCGCTTCAAACTGCTAAATGCTTTACAAGCCTCAGAAGTTTGTGAAAAAGTTTTTGCCTTAATTAAGGGCTGAGCATAGTTTAAGAAACAAGGTATCCACTTGGCATAATATGCAAACATGCCTAATATTCTCTTGAAAGCATTCATACTCATAGGTAGTTCAAGATCAAAAAGTGGCTGCATCCTAAATTTATCTGGATGAATCAACCCATCACTGATTTCATGACCAAAAACAGAAATATTACTAACTGACAGTACAGATTTTGATTAATTTAAAGTAAGATATATTCTTTTAGCAGCAGCTAAAAATCTTTTCACATAATCATCATGTTCAGCTTGGTCTCTCCATGCAACAGTAATATTTTCCAGGTATGGAAATGTATTTTGGAGGTTCTCCTCATCAGAAAATTTGAAAAACTGCCACACCATTAGTTACACCAAAGGGCACACGAGTGAATTGAAATAGGCGTCCATTAGTCTCAAAAGCCGTGTACGGTTTGTCATCCTCACATAAAGGCACCTGATAATACGCATTTTTCAAGTTAAATGTTGAGAAAATTCTGTATTGTGCTAATTCAATAACTAGAGATTCGATCTTGGGCAAAGGGTATGCATCAAGGTCAGTATACAAATTTACAGTATTGGAGTAATCTGCACACATACGTTTCTTACGCCAATCTAGTTCATATTTCACAACTACTACCTGAGCGCACCAAGGAGACAAGCTAGGCTCAATAATACCTTCTGCTAACAAATGCTCAACTTCTTGAACTATAAACTGCTGATCAATAGCACTGTATTCGCGAGATTTAGTCACAATTGGCTTAACATTTGCCTTCATATCAGCAAATAGACGTGGTTTGGAGAGATTTGCTGCAGCCAAGCTACAAATATTGGCTTCTGGGTCATTAATCCATAGCTCAGGTTTTGGCCCACCGCACAGGATAGTAACAGCAGCATGCTGTTTTTGGAAATCGTTGCCCAAGATAATATCACCACACAGATCTTCGATTGCCTCTTAGCGAGTTCTCTTATAATGCTTGTCATTTATAATTATATCTGCGTGACAGACACCTCTGACTCGAGCACGTTTAGATGTCATTGCTAAGGTGATATTTCGGGAACTGGGCTTGATATGCAACTTCAGTCTCAATGCTTATTTGTAATCTATAAAGCTATCTGAACTGGCTGAGTCAATCAATGTTGTTGCATTATAGTTATTAATCAAAACAAGAGCTGTAGAAATTCATAAGCAGCCAGGTGCAGCAGCAAAAATTGCACACAACTCTCCATGGCTAGTTGCAGCCACAATTTTCTGCTTATGCTTTGACTGACATACCTTAGCCCAGTGACCTGTCTTGCCACAGGATGTACACTCATTAGTTTGAGCAGGACATTTAGAACGATGTAGAATTTCCCCACAAAACCAACATTTTTTCTTTGTGGTAGCAGCATTAACTGAGTCTGTATGTGAAAGGCCAACAGTATTGTTTACAAAGCAGCAGTTGCCAGATTTCATTGCAGGCAAATCATCAGCAGGAAAAGCAGCAACAACTTGGGTGGCTGCTGCTTGAGCATACTGTTCAGAATTATGCTGAGCGATCCCAGATGCCCTTGCAGTCTCATAGACCTGGCTCAAACTTAGCTCCTGGTATTCAAGTAACCGCTGATGTATCGTGCCAGATTGGAGACCAATTATGGAGGCGTCTCAAACCAGGTCCTCACTGTAGTGCTCAGCAGTCACAGCTGTAAATTGGCAGTTCTTGCTCAGTTTATGTAGTTGTTGTAAAAATTCGACGATGTTCTCTGTCTGCTGTTGTTGTCTTGTGATCATAGATGACGTGCAAAAATAACATTTTTCTTTTTTATAAATAGTTTATCTAGGATTCCAACAACTGCATCGAAAGTTACACAATCAAAGAGACATATTTTATTAGTAAACGCAGTTTACTAATAACAAAAGCTTTTTCCAGTGCTTGTATTCCTTCTCAGCATCTGGTGCACTAGGATCATTGTTGAGCTTATTTGGACACAGGCGATGATTCATTATGACTGTTGTAGAATGAATTCTTGTAAATGAAACAGTTTGTCACCATAAAACAATGGCACTATTCTACAATAAAATCACAACATAATTAACAATCTGCATGCAAAAGAAATAACAATTACCTTAATGTCTAATGTAACATACAAAGCATAATAATACAGCATATACAACACACACACACACACATACACACCACACACACACACCCTCAGATTGCAGTGATAGAAGCTCAAGGGCCGGTATTAGAGAACATCAACCTTACAGCCACAGAGGTATGCAAAGCACTGATGGATTTAGATGTTCATAAAGCTACAGGTCCTGATGACATATCCCCTCATGTGCTTAAAAAATGTGCAAACTCAATATCAGTGACACTAAGTATCATATTTAAAAAGTCACTGGAGTCAGGGGAGATTCCAAGATGCTGGAAACAAGCAAATGTGATACCTATCTTCAAAAAGGGAAGGAGGGATACGGCTCTGAACTATAGACCAGTTTCCTTGACCAGCATAGTTTGCAAAGTTATGGAGAAACTACTAAGGAAACATATCTCTCTTCACTTGGAATCCTTCAACTTTTTGTCAGTGAGGCAACATGGCTTCAGAGAAGGTAGATCGACAGTAACAAACTTATTAGAATTTTATGATGAGGTAAGCCAAATCTTACAGGAAAGAGAGGGCTGGGCAGATTGCATATTCCTAGACTTCCAGGAAGCGTTTGACACTGTTCCACATGGGAGACTTATTAGGAAGTTGCAATCAATGGCTAGAATAGGTGGAAATGTTTTAGAATGGATAAAAACTTACTTAGAAGGAAGGGAACAGAGGGTTAGAGTAAGGCACTCAGTGTCTGAATGGAGAAGAGTTAGTAGTGGAGTTCCACAGGATTCAGTTTTAGGGCCACTTTTGCTCCTTGTATATGTAAATGACCGACCAGAGTCTGTAAATTCATTCATGAATATGTTTGCAGATGATGCAAAGATTGTGAAGAAAGTAAAAAACGAGAACAATGGTAGAGAACTTCAGGAGGATCTAAAAAATCTGCATGAGTGGTCAGAAAAGTGGCTAATGAAATTCAATACTTCAAAATGTAAGGTAATGAGAATGGGTACAAGTGCAAGAAGGCACAAGCTTGACTACTCGGTGGCTGGAGTACAACTTCAAGAGACAGAAAATGAGAGAGATCTAGAAGTAAACATACTGGCAGATTTGTCTCCAGAAATACATATAAATGGCATAGTAAGGGCAGCATATGCATTCTTATTAAATGTAAGGGTAGCCTTCAGGCACATGGACAAGGAAATATTCAGAAATATTTATGTAACCTTGTGAGGCCAAAACTCGAATATGCAGCCCCCTTTTGGAATCCGCACTTGAAAAAGCACATAGCTAAGCTTGAAAAAGTTCAAAGACATGCCACGAAACTGGTGCCAGAAATACGCAATCTCAGTTATGATGAGAGGCTGAGGGAATTAGACTTACCATCACTCGAAGCTAGAAGAGTGAGGGGGGATATGGTGACAGTCTTTAAATTCCTTCATGGTTATGATAGAGTGGATAGGGATCGATATTTTGATATGGCTGGCTCTAGAACTAGAGGTCATAGTTTGAAGCTTCGTAAGAAAACTTCTTTGCAGGATGTAAGGAAATAGTTTTTCAGTGTAAGAGTAGTTGATAATTGGAATTGGCTAAGCGAGGAGGTAGTTAATGCTATCTCAATCCCTAGTTTTAAGGACAGGTATGATAAGTATCACTAAGTATAAAATGGAACCGATCAGGAGACGGGAAGATACGAGCTTTGGGCTCTTTCCCGTAAACACAATTAGGTAATCACAATTAGGTAATCACACACACACACACACACACACACATATATATATATATATATATATATATATATATATATATATATATATATATATATATATATATATATATATATTTATTTATATATGTGTGTGTGTGTGTGTGTGTGTGTGTGTGTGTGTGTGTGTGTGTGTGTGTGTGCAGAATAATAAATATATACTTTGATACTTAAATGATCGGGTGAGATATATGCCATGTGTATTACTGTACATTCTACGGAATTATTTGAATGTCCATTTTAATTTTACTTGTACTGATACCATTTCAATATTACAATAAGATATTTCTTAATATTAAATTTTACTAAATGAAATTTATTCAAAAGCATTACTTCCAGCCTACGTGTGTGAAATTTTAAACATAGATTTCAGTAAATTGTACAAAAATATTAGAACTTGCATTTTAATTCTGATAGCTTTGATATGAATTGAAAGGTAGGCTAATTCCTAACATTAAATTTCATCATTAGATAACTTTACTCCTAACTGCAAATCTATGAAACAAAATCATTAAAATGTTGTGTATGGCTTTGCAAACAAGTTATAGTGCATTGTAGGGATTATATGAATGAACTTCTAATTCCGTCAGCTCTGATGCTGATTCATATACATGATAGCCTAATTCTTAATGTTATAGCCCAGATACCGTGAAATTATGATTGAAAAGCCAGAAGTTCATGAATAGTGGGTAAGGATTCTAATTAAAATGATGATGTAAAAATATTTTATGAGTAAGATAATACTTAGTCAGCACTTATCCGAATTAAAAACATTTAGATTAGGCTACGTTGCTTGCTTTGATAACATGGCTGGGGAACTCATAATTATTAAATGAAAAAAATAAATAAAAAAAACTTATAGCCTAATTCAGCTTCAATACGAATTAAAATCAAGATTATATTATATTGCTGGTTATAATAAGGGATTTTGAAAACGTTATCTTACTTAAAAAGGAACACCAATAGGGTATGTAACCGAAATTTCAAGAATTTCAAACAAAAATAACACAGGGTCAAATTCTCGGAGGTCGCGGTGCAACGCACTAATCTACTGGTGGACATATAACTGACAAGGGTGTCTCGAACCCAGCGGGAAGAATGATCCAAATGGTGTGACGTCATTGCATTTTCCCACCAAATGCTCCAGGCCATCTCTCTCGGAGGTTACGGTACAAGTGCAAGAAGGCCCAAGCTTGACTACTCAATGGCAGGAGCAGAGCTTCAAGAGACAGAAAATAAGAGAGATTTAGGTGTAAACATACTGTCAGATTTGTCTCCAGAAATGCATATACATGACACAGTAAGGGCAGCATATGCTTTCTTAGCAAATGTAAGGGTAGCCCTCAGGCACATGGCTAGGGAAATTTTTAGAAATATTTATGTAACCTATGTGAGGCCAAAGCTTGAATATGCATCCTTCTTTTGGAACCCACACTTGAAAAAGCACGTAATTATCTGGAAAAAGTTCAGAGACATACCACGAAGCTGGTGCCAGAAATACGCAATCTCAGTAATGAGGAGAGGCTGAGGGAGTTAGACTTACCATCACTTGAAGCTGGAAGAATGAGGGGGGTATGGTGACGGTTTTTAAATTCCTTCATGGTTATGATATGGCTGGCACTAGAAATAGAGGTCATAGTTTGAAGCTTCGTAAGAAAACTTCTTTGCAGGATGTAAGGAAGTACTTTTTTAGTGTATGAGTAGTTGGTAATTGGAATTCGCTCAATCCATAGTTTATCGGACAAGTATGATAAGTATCACTAAAACCGACTAGGAGACGGGAAGTTACAAGCTTGGGGCTCTTTCCCGTAAGCACAATTAGATTATTACATACATACGTACATACATGCATACATACATACATGCTTATTCAGAAATTTCATGGCAAGATAATCTGCTAATGATGCCAAACAATACCTTTCAAAAATGGCGTGAGAAGTGAAAGCAATATGTGATGAAATGATGGTTTTACTTTTAGACATATTTCTCTTCTATACCAACTTACCCATTAAGCCTGTTTAGCACTCACGTATATGAATGTTCGTACAAGACCTCCATATGTATGTAGGTACTTATTATTATTATTATTATTATTATTATTATTATTATTATTATTATTATTATTATTATTATTATTATTATTATTATTATTATTATTATTATAATTATTATTGTGGGGCTGGCAGTGCCCTGTGGGGCGGGCACAATATCAAAGAATAGCCTCACCGTATTCCCTCCGTGTCGTAAAAGGCGACTAAAAGTGGACGGGGCGGGGGGACTAGGAATCCCCCCCTTGTATCAACCTCCTGCGAGACGTCAAAGAAGAAGGGGAGTAGAGGGGAGAATAACTTCTCCCCAAACTCTAGTTTTGGGGTGTCTAAATGTGCGTGGTTGTAGTACGATAGAGAGCAAAAGATGTGAGATTGGATATATGTTTGGTAAGAGGAGGATGGATGTATTGGCATTGTGTGAGACGAAGATGAAAGGAAAAGGAGAAGTGGCATTTGGTGATGTGACGGGTAGGGTGTCTGGGGTTGAAAGGGGGAGAGCGAGAGAAGGTGTGGCATTATTGCTGAGTGAATGGATGGTAAATCAGGTAGTGGAATGGAAAGAAGTGTCATCTAGGCTGATGTGGGTGAGGGCTAGGATAGGAAGGGAATGTTGGGCTTTTGTTAGTGCGTATGGGCCAGGATGTGAGAGAAGTGAGGAAGAGTGGGATGAATTCTGGAATGAGTTAACTAGATGTGTGGATGATCTGAGTAGAAGGAACTATGTAGTTGTGTTGGGTGACTTGAATGCCAGAGTGGATGATGGAGAGATAGAAGGTGTTCTAGGAAAGTATGGGGTACCAGGTGGGAATGAGAGTGGCGAGAGACTGTTAGATATGTGTGTGGAGCGAGAGTTGGTGATAGGTAATAGTTTATTTAAGAAGAAGTTAATAAATAAGTATACATGGATGAGAGCGGCAAATGGAAGAGTGGAAGAAAGAGCATTGATGGATTATGTGTTGGTAGCAAAGAGCATGGTTGGTAGAGTGAAAGATGTACATGCATTCAGGGGTGTCGCTGCTGGGATGTCTGATCATTTTTTGGTTGAAGCAAAAGTGGTAGTAGCAAAAGAGTGGGGAAATAGTGTGGGGGGATGTAGAAGGGAAATAGTGAAGGTGGAAGAGTTGAAAAAGCCAGAGAAGAGACAGGAATATCAGGACAGGTTGAGAGTGGCATATGACAGGGTGAAAGAAAGAGAAGTTGGGGAGTTAGGGGAGGAATGGGGGTTGATGAAAGAATGTTTTGTGGGACATGCAAGTGATGTGTGTGGAAAGAGGTTTGTTGGAGGTGGCATGAGGAGGGGCAGCGAGTGGTGGAATGAAGGGGTGAAAATGAAGGTGGAAGAGAAAAAGAGGGCTTTTGAGGAATGGCTGCAGTGTAAAAGTAGGGAGAAGTATGAAAGATATAGGGAGAAAAATGTGGACACCAAGCGGAAGGTAGAGGAAGAGAAGAGGTTGGCAAATGTTAGGTTGGGACAGGATTTTAGTAGGTCATATGAGGAGAATAAAAAGAATTTTTGGAAAGAATTGAAGAGAGCAAGGAAGGGTGGATCGAGGATGGAAGAGACAGTGAAAGATGTGAATGGACAGATGTTAAGAGGGAACGATGCAAAGAAAAGATGGGCAGAATATTTTGAGTGCTTGCTGAATGTTGAGGAAGATAGAGAGGCAGCTATAGTGGCAGTGGGAGGGGTTCAAGGGCCAGTAATGGGAGATGAAAATGAGAGAGAGATTACAAGAGAGGAGGTGAAAAGGGCATTGTATGAAGCAAAAGCAGGTAAAGCACCTGGAATGGATGGTGTGAGAGCGGAGATGTTGAAAGAAGGGGGTGTGACTGCATTGGAATGGTTAGTGAGAGTGTTTAATATATGCTTTATGTTGTCATTGGTGCCAGTGGATTGGGTGATTGCCTGTATAGTGCCCCTATACAAAGGTAAGGGAGATATGTATGAATGCAGTAATTTTAGGGGTATAAGTTTGTTGAGTGTGGTAGGAAAAGTGTATGGTAGGATACTGGTTAATAGGATTAGGGATAAGACAGAATATGTGATCGCGGAAGTGCAGAGTGGTTTAAGGAGAGGTAGAGGTTGAATAGATCAGATTTTTATAGTTAGGCAGTTATGTGAGAAATATTTAGCAAAGGGTAAGGATGTGTATTTTGCATTTTTGGATCTGGAGAAAGCATATGATAGAGTTGATAAAGAGGCTATGTGGAATGTTTTGAGATTATATGGAATCAATGGTAAATTGTTGCATGCAGTGAAGAGTTTGCATGAGGGTAGTAGAGCTTGTATTAGGGTAGGGAATGAAGTGAGTGAGTGGTTTCCAGTGAGTGTGGGACTGAGACAGGGATGTGTGATGACACCATGGCTGTTCAATTTGTATATTGATGGAGTTGTAAGAGAGGTGAATGAGCGAGTGCGTGGTCGAGGTTTGAGAATGGTAGATGGGGATGATAACGAGTGGGAGCTGAATCAGTTGCTGTTTGCAGATGATACTGTGGTGGTGGCAGATTCAGAGGAAAAGCTGTGTCAGTTAGTGTTAGAATTTGGAATGGTGTGTGAGAGAAGGAAGCTGCGAGTGAATGTGGGAAAGAGTAAGGTTATGAGGTGTACAAGAAATGATGATGGCGCTGGATTGAATGCTATGTTGAATGGAGAGACACTTGAGGAGGTTAATCAGTTTAAGTATTTAGGCTCGGTTATAGCTGCAAATGGTGGAGTGGAAGCAGATGTGTGTCACAGAGTGAATGAAGGATGTAAAGTGTTGGGTGCATTGAAAGGAGTGATGAAGAATAGAGGGTTGGAAATGAATGTTAAGAAAGTTTTGTATGAGAAAGTGGTTGTGCCAACTGTGATGTATGGATCAGAGTTATGGGGTATGAAAGTAAGTGAGAGACAGAAACTAAATGTGTTTGATATGAAATGCCTGAGGAGTATGATTGGTGTATCTCGATTGGATAGGGTTAGGAATGAAGTGGGGAGAGCAAGAACGGGTGTGAGGAGAGAAATTGCAGCCAGAGTAGATATGAATGTTCTAAGATGGTTTGGCCATGTGGAAAGGATGAATGATGAAAGGCTGCTGAAAAAGGTGATGAATGCTAGAGTTGATGGGAGAAATGCTGAAGGGAGGCCTAGGTTTGGATGGATGGATGGAGTGAGGAGACCCCTGAATGATAGGAGGATGGATGTGAGGGAAGCAAGCGAGCATGCTAGGAATAGGAATGAGTGGCGAGCGATTGTGACGCGGCTCTGATGGGCACCTGCTGTTACCACGGGGCTGCATCTTACAGAGGTAGCCCTGTGGTAGGGGCAGTAGGAGGAGCTGGCAGTTGTGAAGCGACACAGGTTGTGGAAGAGCCGGGAGGATGGGCTGTGGCACTCCAGCAGTGCCATCTGAACGGTCGCTAGCTCCCTCGTCATTGCCCATAGAGCAAAGTAATCCCCCTATTTGTTTTCCTTTCTTGATGTCGGCTACCTCCCAATTAAAGGGGGAAACAGGCAAGGTATATGTACATACATACATATACCTTGGCTGTTTCCCCCTTTAATTGGGGGGTAGCTGACATCAAAAAAGGAAAACAGTTTGGGGAGAAGTTATTCTCCCCTCTACTCCCCCTCTTCTTTGACGTCTCACAGGAGGTTGGTACAAGGGGGGGATTCCTAGTCCCCCCGCCCCGTCCGCTTTTAGTCGCCTTTTACGACACGCAGGCAATACGGTGAGGCTATTCTTTGATATTGTGCCCGCCCCACAGGGCACAGGATAAATATATATATATATATATATATATATATATATATATATATATATATATATATATATATATATATATATATGCACATATACATATACATACACATACTGAACTATAGACCAGTTTCCTTGACCAGCATAGTTTGCAAAGTTATGGAGAAACTACTAAGGAAACATATCTCTCTTCACTTGGAATCCTTCAACTTTTTGTCAGTGAGGCAACATGGCTTCAGAGAAGGTAGATCAAACAGTAACAAACTTATTAGAATTTTATGTTGAGGTAAGCCAAATCTTACAGGAAAGAGAGGGCTGGGCAGATTGCATATTCCTAGACTTCCAGAAAGCGTTTGACACTGTTCCGCATTGGAGACTTATTAGGAAGCTGCAATCAATAGCTAGAATAGGTGGAAATGTTTTGGAATGGATAAAAACTTACTTAGAAGGAAGGGAACAGAGGGTTAGAGTAAGTATGTATTATTATTATTATTATTATTATTATTATTATTATTATTATTATTATTATTATTATTATTATTATTATTATTATTATTATTATTATTATATATATATATATATATATATATATATATATATATATATATATATATATATATATATATATATATATATATATATATATATATATATATATATATATATATATATATATATATAAGTGCCAGCACTTTACACAAAGCCTCATAAAAAGAAAACTACGTACCAACAATCTTTATTTAAAGAAGAAAACATATATTCATATTAGCAGATAGAATAACAAAACCTGGAAGGTGACAGGTTTTACTGACGCTTCTCCTTAGGAATTAGTGCCAGTCTGCCGCTTCCTAAATTGCCAATTCCCATTTTGCCGAGTCCACTTTGTCGATTCGCTAACCTAACCTAACCCCAAGTTCGAGTAAAACATAGAATAGTCATCAAAAATACAAATTTATGTCTTGCAAGAACCTGTATGTACTCTACTAGTAATATATTCAGATTTTTAGGTGTTGGCACTACGGGAATCATCAAACTGGAATGTTACCCTCTTCCTAAGCCAATAATGGAGGTAATTGATTTCTTAGGTTTACAATTAAATTCGGGAATTTTCTTACGTTGATTTTTGAATGGATACTGTTTTGAGTGAAAATATTGAGTCAATGTCAATTCATTTACTCTTGTTTATAGTTTTTACAAGCAGTTCACTATTTTGAAGCAATATTTTGGTAACAGAGACTTTGATTCACCTGGTTGTAGGTTCGAGGCCCGCCCCGATCTGAGGTTAGAAAGGGCATTCATTCAGGGTAAAGGTTGCACTTACCAAAACCAAAATACTTCGAAAGGAGGCACCGTCCTAGCCCTTTGTAGAAAAAAGGGGTCTGTGACGTAAAACCGATCACATTTTGGCAATAGAGACTGGATCCAATACTGAAGAAATCAACTGAGTTAATTATCGCAGAAATTATTAAGGATACTTGCATGAACAGATATAGTTCGTTCATTTAGATAAATCTAACGCTTCTTTTTTTATTTATTATACAGTTCTTAATTTATTTTCTAGACATCCTTTTAGAACTATGGTCGCATTCCTGATATCTCAGGAATAAAATCCCTTCACGTATATATTATATAATGGGATGGGATTGGATAATGGAATAGTGATGGCGACGAGAGAACTCTCTTAGCCCTATGCAGGGGGGTCTTCTCTTGAGAGGGGGGAATAGGAATGGAAGGAGTGACAGGAAAGCCCGAAAATAAAATACAGGCATAAGAGAGGGGCAGACCCTCGTGCTAAGATGGAGATTCTCGGTTTTTTTTTTTTTCATAGGGAAGGGATAACGTAGATGAGAGATGAAGACTGAAGGAAATTATTAAATCATCGAAGAGTTGTAGTTTTATCATTAATCTATTAAATACTATTTCCAAGGTGAACCACTTCGTTCCTTAAGGTCAAAATTGAAAATTGCTAGAATTTGTTTTTTAATGTTACAAACCGTGAGTCTATATTTTTACTTAATATGAAAATAGCTTAATGATTATTTAATAAATTATGAGTTATTACCAAATTAGTGTTTTTTAATGTACATTTGAAATTTATATTATCTTAGCCTATTTCAAACAACAATTAAACTGATTTTGGTTGTACTTAACATATATGAACGCAGCCTAGCTATGTGTACCCGATCAGGCTTGCCATTCAGAAAGTCTCCATATAGCTATGTTTTCATTTTAATATTTTTCTAATTATACTAATATGAGTTAATTAACTTTCATAGTCTTGATATACAATAATTAAGATGTCATATGAAAACAAAATTCTTATTTGACTGCTGAAAAAATAGGAAATTAGTATTTAAATTAATTGTAAAATCGAGGCAGGATATCTGATGTGTTGGCAATTCCGATTTAGGTAAACATGGACATGGCTGCTGCAGCTAGAAGATTAAATATCATCCAAAATCATCTTCGATTTAGCACAAAATCAACTCATATTAGAAATGGTGGGAAACCAGAGGTACGTGACGAATGTATCTATAATATTATGCAAATGACATGACCTGACATGTCATCTATCGATTTAAAAAAAAAGTTTTAAAGAACTGTAATACCTTACAAAAAATTATTTACCATAAAAAAAAAAACTAGGAAAACGATTTTCATGAAAATTAATGTAATCTTTTTGAATAACTCCCCATTGTGATTTTTTTTTTCATGTTTGAAGGTATAATAGCTTATTATGAAAATTTGAGCCATTTTTTTTTTTATATCTGATTAAGCTAGATCTATTGCGTATTCTATTGGTATTGAAGTTTCGTAGGTAAATTTTTAGAAGATGGGATCATTCTCCTACAATAATAAAATTACATTTTTCTGAGAGTTTTCGTTGTGAAATAAACGAATATGAACTCCGTTTCTGGCGCCAAAAAAAAAAAAAAAACATTTTTGGTGCGTCCTAACCTAACCTATTCTAGGGGAATACGTCCGGCCTAATCGGGGACTTTGCTCCCGGTCCCCCTAGGGTTATAGTTTCCCTAACCGGAGGACCATGCCCCCGGACTCCCCTTAGGGGAACATAATTATTTTTTTTGCTCCAGAAATGGAGTTCAGATTCCTTTAATTCACAACGAAAACTATCAGCAAAATGCAGTTTTATTCTTGTAAGTGAATATCCCCTCTTCTAAAATAATACCGTTTCATAATAGATCATTAAATTGTCAAATATTTTTATTTTATTTTATACACATGTTTCATATTTACTCTATGAAGCTTTTAGTATGACTGTATTAGTGCCATGACTGTATTAGTGTCATGACTATATTAGTGTATGACTATAGTAGTGTCATGTAGTCTCTGTGGCAAAATGGTAGCGTCTGCGACTCTGAGGCGGCAGATCGAGGGTTCGTGCCCCGTCACGGACTGAGGTTAGTAAGGGCATACACTCAGGGTAACGATTACATCTGCCAAAACAAGTCCTTCGAACAAACAAACATTTATTTCCATTTTGTACAATGGTTATTCAACATTAATAGTAACTTATAAGTAGACATGTAATTAAACTAATAAATAAGAGGGTTATACATATAGTTAAATTAAATGTAGCTTTCATAGAAAATAATAATGCTGTAATAAAAATGTTAACAATAATGTTAATAATAAAGTAGTAAGTATGCCACTAGATACAGGATCGTTATTATCGGCATCATTTCCATATTTGTTTCCTTACAATGAGAATAATTAGTTCTTAATGAGCAGCAACTATTTGTCCAAAAGAAAATTATATAGTTTGCCTTTGAAAGCTGTGAAGGAGGATGCATTTTTAAGATGCTGTGGAATATTATTCCAGAGTGTTGGCCCTTTGATAGTGATAATCTTTGAACCTGCTTCTGTGTTTGTTCTGTGAATAAAGAGCTCACTGCTCTGTCTTGTGTTGGTTCCCCTTATATCCCTGACTGTTTTTAAATCAAATAGCCAGCTAGGATAATGATGGTCCAAAATTTTGAATACAAAAACATAAATAGCATAAGCGACCTTATTTTCTGCCCGCAGCCTCCCAAGTTTATTGAGAGCTGGTGTGATGTGGTCATATTTTCTTATTCCTCCCAGGGCAACTCGAGCTGCAAAATTAATAAACTTCTGTATTCTGTTTATCTGAGTCTTATTGGTAGCTCCCCAAACAGTTGTGCAGTAATTAATGTGACTTAGGGCTAGAGATTCAACAACAGTGGTAGTCTCAAACTTGTCTTTTATACGTGATAAGTACATTAATGTTCCTGTAACCTTTTTGCATACTTTATCTATGTGGGAATCAAACAACATGTGGTTATCAAAGTGAATTCCTAGGTTTTTGACTTTTGGTAGGTGTGATAATATTGTCGCAAAAATTAATTGTTGTGTTTTCTGGAATTTGTGGTATGTGGAACCTTGAACCAATAAATATGCACTGTGTTTTACTTTCGTTAATTAACAGCCCAATTTCTTGGAAATAGGTTTTAATTTTTGACAGAGTGTTTTCTGCTCTTAAAGTTAGCTCTGGGAGATTATTAATATCACCACTAAGGAATAGTTGAGTGTCATCTGCATATTGTACGACTAGACAGTCAGAAATGAAAGAAGATAGATCATTTACGTAAATGGAGAAGAGGATAGGACCAAGTACTGATCCCTGTGGAACACCAAATGATGCATTTTTTGGCACAGAGATAGTGTTGTTAAGACGTATGGACTGTTTACGATTAGATAGATACTCGCTAAACCAGCTTGGATCAATATTTAAGTTAATACATTTACTTAAAAGAATTTCATGGTTTACACTGTCGAAGTCTTTTGATAAGTCCAATAATACAAGAATAGATATTTTTTTCATATCTATATTATTATATATACTATTCGTAACTTTAAGCAGTGCAGTTTCCGTCGAAAGTTTCGGTCTGAAACCATGTTGGTTAATACTTAATAGTCTATTTGATTCTAAATATGACATAAATTGGCATGCAACAATTTTTTCTAATATTTTAGAGAAAATGGGTAGCAGGGAAATGGGACGATAGTTTGTCACATCTTCTCTGTCCCCCTTTTTATGCAGAGGTATTACATGTGATATTTTCCAAGAGTCAGGAAACTTTTTAGTGACAATGGAAGTGTTCATCATAGTTAGAATATAGGATGCAATCATGGGTAGAGCGTCTTTGATGAACTGAAATGGTATACCATCTGAACCATAAGAGCCAGAGTTTCTTAGGCTCTTTATGGTAAGAATTAGGGTAGCACAATCGATAGGATTTATCTTGAAGTACTCTCTTGTGTTTACATTGGGAGAATTGTCATTTAAGCAATTACTCATATTCACTGAGTTGATGTTTTCTTGAGTTTTTTCATATATATTTTTGCCAATGTTAGCAAAATAGTTATTAAAGTTTTCTGCTTTATCTTTCAACTCCGTAATATTTTCAGAACTTTCTGAGGTACTCTTTTCATTTGGTATCATGCTTCTTATCACTTTCCATGTTGCTGCTGTATCATGTCTAGAGTCATTAAATTGTTTTTTGTAAAAGTCTTTTTTACTTACACTGATGAGAGATCTGACACGTTTCTTTTCTGTTTTATAACGTTCTCGGAGAGTCATATCATATCTATTCATTTTTAGCTCTTCTTGTATTTGATTTCTGATTTGCAGAAAGGGAGTTCGTGACGTAAAACCGAATCCAATCCACTATATTAGTGTCATGACTGTATTAGGGTCATGACTGCAATAGTGTCATGACTGTATTAGTGCCATGACTATATTAGTCCCATGACCGAATTAGTGTCATGACTCTATTAGTGTTATGACTGTATTAGTGACATGGCCGAATTAGTGTCTTGACTGCAATAGTGTCATGACTGTATTAGTGCCATGACTGTATTAGTACCATGACTGTATTAGCGCCATGACTGTATTAATGACTTGACTGTATCAGTGTCATGATTGTATAAGTGCCATAACAGTTGACCCCCCACTAGCAGTTTTACATCAGTCATTTTCCAACATTTCCTTGAGAAATGTTTAGATTCATTTTTCCAATAATATACTGGAATTTATAACTATTAGTAAAAATTTGCAAAATGTGTCACTGTTGCAGCTAGATAGTTGCTACCCCGTTATTGTTACTTAAACTTATATTTCTGTGGGAAATATGAAGCTGTGTTAGGTCACCTAATCTAAGCTAACCTAACAGTTTACAAGGTTATTTAACTTTACATGGGAGTGGCCTCCGTGGCTGAGAGGTAATGCTAGCCAATTTGATTTGCCAGGTCGAGGGTTTGCAGCCTCTCCATGAGTGAGGTTAGAAAGGGCATTCGTCCAGAATAATGGTCATGTTTGTCAAAACCATAGTCCTTTGCAAGGAGGAATCGTCCTAGCCCTTAGTAGACTAGGGAGTCTGTGACATAAAACAGATCACAATTTGACTTTACCTGGGGCTCTGTGGGTTACTCATTATTACACGGTCCCATTTCAGTCCCAAAGATGGATATTGTTCAACTCCACTGCAAACCGAGATGACGGCTTATGGTCCAAACTGCTTTCTGAATTAACAGAAATTGGGGTGACAGACGTTGAAGTGGAACCACCCCCTAAGAATATGGAAAAAGAGTACATTACACTGTTCACCCCTGAAGCAGTTAAATTTGTCGCACAGCTTGTAAAACATTTTAACAATGATGTTGATTTAGTAAGTTGACTTTTCATAAGAACATAAATTTACTTGTATCATCTACATTTTAATTTTTTCATTTATTTATCAGGCTAGAGATTACTTTCATTCAAGAATTTTTAAATATACATGTACTTGTATGTATCAACATATATTGCTTTAAAAAAATGCAGTATAGATATTTGGTATTGTATTAAAAGATGACGTCATAATAACCAGCTTATTCTGGCCTCTTGACAAAACATATTATACTTTATTTAGATATAATTGTCATTTCAGAGGACACAAGTAATTACAATAGAGATTTGTCAACAGTGCTATCATTATTCTAATGAAATAAAGAATAGGCTCTCATTTATTATATAACAGGCTTTGCAAACTCTAGGTATTTGTATATCAACTCACTATCCTGAAAGAGGCTCTAATATTTTATATAATAGGCTTCGCAAATTCTAATATTTATATATTAACAGTCATTATCATAAAAAAGAGTGTTTGCAAAGCCTGTTGCATAATAAATGAGAGCTTCTCTTAGAATAATGACAGTCAATATATAAAAAGCCTTTGCCAAGCCTTTTACATAATATTTTTGAGCCTCTTATAGGATATCGACAATTAATACTCTTACTGTATATATTTAGTATTGTTTGCAAAGCCTGTTATTATTTTTTGGATACCAAAAGTATTGCTGTCAAGTCTCTATTGTCATTAAATAATACATTCCAAAGATATAAATCATATTTCTTTACAATTTAAAATAAGAATATAGATTGTTTGCCAACATCTACACTGAATATTCTTGGATATTCATTACACATCTCTTATTATCCCTTCACATCTGACAAGTCATTACACTCTCCATCTATGTTTCTCTTTATGTATTCTTCATGGTCAGGCCCGATGATAGTTGTTTTATTTTATTATTTATTTTGGCCCGTCCTGGTGTCACAATCTTAAAAGAAAAAAAAATAAATAAACAAAGATCATTATTTGTATTGAATATGCTGCCTACGATTGTTAAATTGTACTAGTAAAAGAACTAAAATTGTAATTACTAGAATATCATGTAGTAGGTTGCTTTATGGCACCAGCCGCCCGTTACAATACTACAGCTGAATGATCTTTTGGACTTAATTAGAACTGTCCAGTATAGTTCGATGTTAAGTCTTCCTTCAGTTACGGTTCTTTTACCATGCCTACATCAACACCGAATATTCTTGGATATTCGTTACACATTTATAATCATCCCTTCATATCTGACAAGTCACAACACTCCTCAGCTCTGTTTATACTTTGTGTTTATTTCATGCTCAGCCCAATGAGGGCAGATTTATGTATATTTATTGGCTCGTCATGGTGTCATAATCTTAAAAAAAATTGTATTATATTAATGAAGACCATCCACATTCTTTCTTACTTTCAAAAAAAAACTCCTTGTTAGATGCTGAAGGAGAGGATTCGAAGAAAAGCACATTTGGACATTACTGGAGAAGTTCCAGCATTTACCCATGATCCTGAGGTAGAAATTGTATTCTGTAATTTTTCTTTCTAATATTGAATTTCTGCTTATTATATAAAATCAAAATTAGAGGAGTCTCAGTTATAATAAAATATATTTTTGAACTATGTAGATATAGACATCGAAATAAGGGTGAGCACAGCAAGGTTGGAGCTCAGGAGCTAAGACTGGATCCCCATCTTAATATCCAGACAGTGGGCTCAAACACAGGATCGTCAGTTTTGGAGTCATGTGCTCTAACCACTGCAATGCCGTTGTCCTTATTTGAATAAATATGTATATTGTTTGAAAAATAATATTGTTAGTGTAACTGTTAAGTTCTTATCCAAATAGTTTATCTTCGTAACAACTCAGATCACTCAAAATCAATGTGATGATACTTTGTTTTGCATATGATGCATTTTCAATGCTTCTCTTTTATTCATGAAAAGGTTAGCATTTGGTCTATATAATATTGATGAAATTGTAGTCAACTTTGTAATCTTTTAAGACATAATATGGTTACTTGACTATTTAACCAACAAGATTCATATTAATCTCTTGTTACATGGACGTACAGTATTCATATAATTGTAGTTGTTCATCTTCCTTGAGCTGCCTGGCTGAACAATCCTAAGTCACTAATGAAGATCACTACTGATCCTGGGCTATCCCCCAGAGCTCTCAAAGTGTGTATGAAGCGTTAGTGGAACCTGTACCTTAAACTCTACCCTTCTTAAAAGCAACTCTAAATTTTATATATATATATTTTTTTTACTAAAGGTTCATGATAAAGATTGGATGGTGGCGCCGGTACCCAACAGGGTCATAGACAGAAGACTTGATCTTGGTGACGTATCCCCAGCTAACACTGAGAAATTTGTGGAGGCTCTCTGTTGCCCAGTCAATGGAATTCAAACGGATTTTGATGATGGCCACTGTCCCACATGGCAAGGACAGTTACGTGGCCTATACAATGTCTATAGAGCAGTCCATGGACTCATACCTAATGTGCCTGAGATAAGCAAAGTTCCAGTTTTGATGCTTAGGCCCCGTGCCTGGAATATGATCGAACACAATATGTTGGTAAGTTTAGATTGTGAGTGCTAAGGTCAAAAGTTTAAATATCTCAAATGAAAGCCGAGGCAATGGACAGTGATAACACTAAAGTCTGACTATATATCTACCATATACCCGGGGTCCAAGGCCCCTCTCTAATCACGTGGACCCAGTGATATGCAGGCAGTGGCTGAATAATCAGGTAGACCTAGCTTATAGGAAATCGCTGACCCTCCCAAATACTGCCCAATTTAATTGGTACATACACGAGATTGTGAAAGCTAATAATGCATATTGGTTAGAGAAAGTTTTGTATTCCAAAGCTATATGCTTAATTTTTAAGCTATTCTATTTTTAGCAAGTAGTTATTGAAAAACTAACACACAAAATAAGCCGTAGCTATCATCTTTGTTTTGCCTTATAATTATTTCCTGGTTTGAATTATAAAGCAAATCATTCGAGTAACAGTAGTGTACAGTTCACACCAATAAGAAATAACAAGCACATTCCTGTAGAAAAGGTATCATTTGAGCATGTTAATATATTTAGATTCACAGTGTACAAATATATTTGCAAATGAAGTGACTATACATTGCTGACAATGTACACTCAGCTCGCTTTTTACACGTTTTTAAAATATGCAAAGTTGGAATAACGCCCTCAAAATATAATAGTAAAAAAATGCAATATACACGAATAATATCTGCACAAAAAATTCGAAATTCTATTTTTAATTTAGTAAATAAGCGACTGCCTTATTTACTTTTCCGCCATGCTGCCATTTGCTTCAGTGTGTCTTTACCCAGCATACTGCGTGGATATATCGCTTGTTCTAACTGTGTGTTAAGGTTTGTATTTCCAGGGCTTTTT
Organism: Halocaridina rubra; assembly: GCA_037179515.1. NCBI lineage: Eukaryota > Metazoa > Arthropoda > Malacostraca > Decapoda > Atyidae > Halocaridina > Halocaridina rubra. The sequence continues at coordinate 18,964 of JAXCGZ010010107.1, read as the reverse complement.
ATTTTACAGATTATATACTGTCCTATCATAGCCAGGAAAAGACTGTGGAAGTTCTTCTACTCCCAAAAGAGCGAGAAAGGCAATAAATCTTGAAATAAAACTTCAAGTGTTGGCCCGTGATGAGCGTGGTGAGAGTACGGCAGCTATAAAACTGTCGATGCAACACAGTGAATGTACGTTACGCACTATCCGTGAAAATGCGGTAAGAATAAAGTGCAAAAGCTGGTGTTAGTTAACTTCGCTTAAGTCTTCATATTCTCGATCGAATATTATGGAGAGTATGGAGGAAATGCTATGTACGTGGATGAGCAATAAGAACAAAAAGCAAACAAACTTGCCATATAATATCATAAGGGAAAAAGCATGCAAGAGCGCTTCAGCTGATACGGAGGTGGCAAAACGTTTGCAGATACTGGTTCGTTCTCCCGCATCATCCTCCTCTTCTACCGCTTAAGTTACGTGCTCACCGCCACCATGCACGTCCCAGTGTATGCCTGTTGTACACCGCATAATAGAGTATGTTAATTTGCTTGCTGTACAGTAAATCTGAATATCTTTTGCACTTTTAACTACAGTATTTGTTTTTCAAAAAAAATAGCTACAGGTCTTTCTGCTTTGTTATGTACTTGTAAAATATGTTTTACTTATCTTATATCTTTGGCATGGTGTGTCTATGTACGGTTGTGAAAAGTTTCTATGCCCATTATCATTGTTTCTTATAAAAAATGACTCATTACATTACGCGTCACTTCTGAGAGCCTATCTTCGCATTATTCCAAGAACTGGGTGTATGCAAAAATTATGAAAAGTCTATATATTTGAATACCATAAAAAATTTATCATTTATCATCTCATAGCAAAAAACATTATAGAAACTTGATTCATGAGAATTAATATAATCTATTGAATAACTTTCCCCATTGGGATTTTTTTCTTTATTTTTTTTTATATACAGTATTCTTTGATTAAGCTAGATCTTTGCATATTTTATTGGTATTGAAGTTTTATAGGTAAATTTTTAGAAGAGGGGATTATTCTCTTACAATAAGAAACTGCATTTTTATGATAGTTTTCGTTGTGAAATCAACAACTCTGAACTCCATTTCTGGCGCATAAAACATTTATGGTGCGTATCATATAATGCCTGAACTTTCTTTTAGGTCGATGGCAAGGAAGTTCCAGGTCCTTTACTTGACTTTGGTCTTCTGATGTTCCACTGTGCCAGTCGTCTAGTAGCAACGGAAAGTGGACCGTTTTTCTATCTCTCAAAGTTAGAAGGAGCAAACGAAGCCAGGCTCTGGAATAAGATATTCTGTTGGACTCAAGACAAACTTTCTATACCACAAGGTAAGTCATCATATCTAATAATCTTGGATCTGGTCCCTCATTCTGTAGTACATGAAAAAAAACATTATCTTTAAAATCTTGCTGTGCTAGATAAAACATTTTGCTTTCTCTCCTTTAAAACAGTGCTTCAATTTATTGGATTTGGCTCTTTATACCAAATTGCAATAAGAATTTTACTCAGTCTCCTTCAGAGTCATCTAATATTGATTCTATGGCACCTCTTATATCATTTGGCTTAAATTAATAACATTGCATTAGTATCCTGATTTTATGTGTCACTTTTAGTCCCCATTATGGGTGTGGACAGACAGATTAGACCTAGGGAATTAATGCTGTATTCCCCTCCTAACACCCCCCAGTATTAATAATCCTCGTTTTATGTCTCATTTTTAGTCTCCATTATGGGTGTGGACAGATATATTGAAGATGGCAAATTAAGGCTAGATGTCCCTCCTAACACCCCGTATTGGGCTCGATCATGAGCCTGACACCTCCAGAGTAAAGTATTCTAACACTGCTTTGCCAAGGTCCCCAAATGACTAATACTGTGTTTAATATGTGTATGTTTTTGGTTCATTCCAGGAACAATAAAAGCCTGTGTTCTCATAGAGAACATTTTAGCCTCTTTTGAAATGGAAAAGATTCTTTATGAGCTCCGTGAACATTCTTTGGGACTGAATTGCGGCATCTGGGATTATTCTGCATCATTTGTCAATAAATTTGGTAAGTTGTGTGGAAAATTTTATTGAAACTGGAATCTTTGTAGTAAATTTTAGTATGAACTGTTTCTATAATAGTTGGGAGTTGGTTATATGTATATTTTCAAGGTTAATACTTATGATAAATAGCTGTCAGTATAATGAGTCTTTTATAAATACAGTATTTTATTCTAGGCATCTGTTAATGATGCCGAGATTGAGAGTAAATTCCTTTACTTCTTATTGTCGTTGAGTCATAACTAAAAACAATTATACACATGTAGTGTCATGCCTAAAGCCTGAATAAATAGATAAGTTGACGATTAGTTCATCTTGCTGCATAGGTAGATCAGTAAACTATTAGTTAATTTTATCATGGTGAGGTTAACTTACTCATTTATGAACCACACAAACTCAGTCAGTATATATAGAGGACTGTTTGTACATAACTCCAATCAGCTGTTGTTTGCATCTTGGCTCAGCTATTTTAGCGCTGACTCTTTGAGTACAAAATTCATGATGTCAGCAACCCAGTTGTCTGGCACTAAAAATTCTATGTTTTAAAAACCAAACATATCCTGGCTTAACAATCTTTACAAAATGGATGGCACAAAAACGGCAGAGCCAAGACTTCATCGCCCAAATAGCACTGTCCAATTGCCGCATCCCGCTCATAGAGGTTTGCCAGACATAGTGTATTGCTAGCAACTTATCAAAACAGGAATATTCCCCAATGCGTATGAAAAATTGAGTTCAAGAAAATTGGTCAGAATTGCAATCCACATGCTGTGAATTATATTTCTTGGCTATTTTATAGCTAAGGCTGATCTGGCTTCACATCACTGATTCCCTTGTCAGTTACTAGCTTGGATGTTGCCATCTATCGAAGGACTTTGGTTTTGGCAAGTGTGACCATTAACTTGAGTGAATCCCCTTATAACCTCAGACCGTGGCAAATCCCTAACCAACAACCTAACAAAGTCGTGCACACTACCAACCAGGCCAAGGCAGCCACTACTTGATGACTAAGGCTGATCATTGTTAGTTATGATCCTAGAAAGGAAGCGATAGTGCTTTGAAATAAGAAGGAAATAAGATATTTAGTCAGTTTGATAAAAAAAAATTGTGATGTCATATACAAAATTCATTAGGTTCAAGTAATGATCTAGGAACAGAGAGAGAGCGAGAGAAAATTTTGGGGCATTTGCTCTCTCTCTCTCTCTCTCTCTCTCTCTCTCTCTCTCTCTCTCTCTCTCTCTCTCTCTCTCCTCTCTCCTCTCTCTCTCTCTCTCTCTCTCCTCTCTCTCTCTCTCTCTCTCTCTCTCTCTCTCTCTCTCTCTCTCTCTCTCTCTCACACACACACACACACACACACACACGGTTATTGTTGTTTTTGTTTACCGTTTTATATGTAATTATTGATCCCCATTCGAATGGTGGTGGACACAAACAGGTTGGAGTAGGGGAAATAAGTGTATCGACTGTACAGAGCCATACTCTTAATATCTTCTTGAAAACTTCAGTTATAACTTATTTGGCCATTTATAGTTTATTTTGTCGGAGTGACGATTGTAGAAATATATTAGACTATGTTAAAGAATTTTAACAAAATTTGATTGCTTGTTGGAATGGATTAAAGTCTGTGTTTTTCTGCATACAATAAAATATGTCCCAGATTTTGGTGTTAATAAGGTTCCATTTTTTTGGTGCAGATTATAAACAGTAATTGGACACTTGTAACTCTGTTTAGGTGTTATGTAATTTATGCATTCATATGTGACGGTTTTATATGATTTTTACTAGATCTTTAAAATATGTACAGTATTTTACCTGGCTTTGGGAGTATAGAAAATGTATACAGTGCTCCCTCGTTTATCGCGGGGGTTTGGTACCGGGACCGGCCGCGATAGGTGAAAATCCGCGAAGTAGGAGCACGATATATACATAGGTATTTTACATTTATTTTTGCCTTTACTGTATAAACCCTCCCTGCGCTGTTAACAAACCACCCTTTACTTTATTAATAACAGCGTGCAAGCGTAAATATATATGAACTTGATAGGTAAACATACCGTGAATGAGGTGATGATGATGTGTTACATACTCATATACATAGGTATTTTACATTTATTTTTACCTTTACTGTGTAAACCCTCCCGGCACTGTTAACAAACCACCCTTTGCTTTATTAATAACAGCGTGCAAGCGTAAACTTATGTGAACGTGATAGGTAAACTTACCGTGAATGAGGTGATGGTGACATTTACATACTCCAGAGGAAATTATTCCACAGCCATTGACAGCTTTACGGCTGCATTTTGCGAGAGAAGAACATGGTAATGGGAAGTTGCTGTCGCTGTTTCTTCTTTTGCTGGAAGATGGTCATGTAAGGAGTCATGGCATCGTCGATAATATTGCAGAAGGTCACCGAACGAACCATATTATCGTCATGCTCTGCGACAGTTGTTGGACTGCTTTCACATGTTCATACATGGCTGCCAGATGTTCAAGTGTAAGGCCAGGTTTTTCGACTTCTTGCGTTTCCTCTGGTTGTTCTTCTTCCTCTTCTTCGCTCGCTTATTTTGTCATTTCCTCCAAGTCTTCATCAGTCAAAGGTTGTGAGTGGCAGTCGATCAGTTCATTCACGTCTTCGTGAGTTATATCTTTAAAGCCTTGTCCTCCTAGAAATGCAGCCAACTTCACAGCTTTCGCAACTGCTAAGTTATGGACTTCGTTAGTAGCGAATGCCTTGTAGTCGTAGATGACTTCGGGCCACAATTTCTTCCAGCTAGCATTGATTGTGGCCAGCTTCATTTCATTGATTGCATTCTGAATATTTTGAAGGCATGTAGCAATCGTGTGGTTACGCCAGTAAGTCTTCAGTACGAATTCGTTGTCCGCATCCATGGAGTCAAGCAGGTTTGCCAGGGCATTTCGTGTGTAGAGGGCCTTGAACGCACGAATAACTCCTTAATCCATATGCTGAATCAGTGATGTTGTATTTGGTGGCAGGAGCTCTACTTCAACACTGTCATATTAGAGATCAGTTGCGTGGCCACCGGCATTATCCATCAAAAGAAGGACTGTAAATTCAAGGCCCTTCTCCGCAAGATAAACTTTGACCTGAGGGATAAAGCATTGGTAAAACCAGTCCGATATGAGGCCTTTCGTGATCCAGGCCTTAAGGTTATGCATCCAATACACTGGCAGTATATTCTTGTTCTTGTTCTTCAAAGCCCTAGGGTTCTTAGACTTGTAGATAAGCCCGGGCTTTAACATGATGCCCGCAGCATTCCCGCACATGACGAGGGTGACGTGGTCTTTGTGTGCTTTTAATCCCGGGCCTTAGGGTTATGCATCCAATACACTGGCAGCAGATTCTTGTTCTTGTTCTTCAATGCCCTAGGGTTCTTAGACTTGTAGATAAGCCCAGGCTTTCACATGAAGCCCGCAGCATTCCTGCACATGACGAGGGCAACGCGGTCTTTGTGCGCTTTAAATCCTGGGGCTTTAGCTTCTTCCTTGAAGAGAAAAGCACGAGAAGGCATTCTCTTCCAAAATAACCCAGTCTCATCCATGTTAAAGACTTGCTCAGGAACATATTCACCTTCCTCAATAATTTTCTTGAAGTCTTTCTTTACATATTCTTCAGCTGCAGCTGTATCTGCAGAGGCAGCTTCGCCATTCACTGAAACGTTCTTTAGGCCAAAGCGTTTTTTAAATTTGGCGAATCATTTCTTGCTAACAACGAACGATTGTTTCCTCGGTGGAGAATCGCTGGAGGGTCCTGGTTGTGGGTCGTCTATATCTTCTCTCTCCTCCTCCTCACGGTCGCCAATGTCGTCGTCGGGTTCGTTTGCAGCAAATGTCTCGTACAGCTTCTTCGTCTTTGTTTGTATGATATTGGTGTTTAAGCTGATGTTCTTCTTCCTGCAATCAGTAATCCATAGGGCCAAAGCAGATTCCATCCGCACTATTATCTTATTGCAGGGTGTTACGACCCTCATCGCTGTTTTATTAAAATAAATAGTCTCTGATTTCCCAATATTTGCCTCGTCCTTCTTGATGTATCGAACAGTAGATTCGCTGATGCCGAAATGGTGGCCGACATCCGCGAACCTTCTTCCTTCCTTCAGCAACATCTTCCTTTGCCGCTTAGGCTTACTACCAGAAGCCGTAGAAGATGATGGACGGTTGGGAGGCATTGCAGAGGTTGAAAAACAAAAGCTTCACAAAATCACAAGCACAATGTATTAAGAAGCACAACGCGAACGGCGCACACTTGAGTAGACTGAACAGTTGAGGTGAGACAATGGAAGATGCTGGGAGAATCAAGCTTCAATCAAAAAGCCAATCAGACCCCATGCTACAGAACATGCAGAATAACAATTCTGTGATTTGTCGTCTCCCACCCTTTCAGTCAGTAGCATCCCATAAACTATCTCACGTTGGTGTGACCCTTTGCGTTTTCCAAGACGCTAATACAGTGTACACTATCGTACAATATTTTACGTTTTGCAATACTGTGAGTTACATGTTTAAATTTATGTTATTTACTATTTTTTACTGTTTTATTATTCTTAGGCTAGGAAATACTTTTTTTTATCAATAAAATAATTAAAATACTGGTAATTTTAATATGTACTAGCTCATGTGGATTCAACCCTTCTCATTTTCCAAAACGCCGATTCCGGTATCGTATTTAACATGGTGCAATACTGTGAGTTACATGTTTAAATTTATGTTTTTTACTGTTTTATTATTCTTAGGCTAGTAAATACTTTTTTTTATCAATAATGAAAATACTGGAAATTTTAATATGTGCTAGCTCACGTAGGTGCGACCCTTTGTGTTTTCCAAAACGCCGATACCAGTATCGTTCTTTCTGTGGTGCAGAGTTACATGTTTAAATTTATGTTTTTTACGTCAAAGAAGAAGGGGAGTGGGGGGGAGAATAACTTCTCCCCAAACTGTTTTCCTTTTTTGATGTCGGCTACCCCCCAATTTAAGGGGGAAACAGCCAAGGTATATGTATGTATGTACTATTTTATTATTCTTAGGCTGGGAAATACTTTTTTATATCAATAAAATAATGAGATAAAAGAATTTTCACTAAAAATTTAAATATTTTAATATTCTCGCATATACCCAGAATATAAAAAGCTCGCCAAAAAAAACACGATGCACTGAATATGCGAAAGGTGAACCGCGATATAGCAAGGGTTAACTGTATTCCTACTAAGCAGAGACTTTTATAATCTTTGAGTGCAATGAGAGTGATATAGCTTCATTGTAAACTTTATTCTCATCCACCTTTGATAGGTCACAGGAAAGATTTCATTCTGCCCGACAGAAATAAATATGTCAACATGCAAAGACACTTTTTGCGCTCGTACATGGATCTAGTCATTCATGTTTGTCACAAACATGGAGCACACGCAACTGGCGGAATGGCAGCGACGATTTTGGAATCCCGAGATCTGAACATAGTGACGAAAGTGTCGGAAGCCAAAATGCGAGAGATGTTGGCCGGAGTCGATGGCTTTATGGTCTATGATACTCGTTTAATACCCGTAGTTCAGCGAGTACGTGAGATAATACAGTATTCCCTATATTATTAGTGTAGAATGCATTTTGACATTTTTTGATATTTGAAGAGAGTTTACTGATTGTTTTCCTTAATCTTGCATTCTGTAGCTGCAGGTATTATGAGAATGATAGTACAGCATACAGTATATTTAAGATATAGCATCAGATTTCACTACTCATGACTACATCACTATATTTTAACACAAAGCATTTGTATTAACTTTTTTCCCCCAGTTCATGATGTACGGAGCTGCTAATCAGATAGACAGAAAGCGAGATGATGTGAACGTAAGAGCTTGGGACCTTTTGCAAGTGCCTTCAGGTACTCATAAAATATTATTTCTTTTTTCAATAATGGAAACAAAGTTCTTAGATATTTCAAAATGATGATGATCAGTTTTACGTTACGGACACACTTTTCTACTAAGGGCTAGGGCGGTGCCTTCTTGCGAAGGACTTTGGTTTTGTCAGGCATGATTGTTACCCTGAGCAAATGCCCTTTCTAACCTCAGACTGTAGCGGGTCTCATACCTATGACCTGACAAATCAGTGTTGAGAGCACTTCCATTTTGCCAGGCTGACCACTGGATATTTCGAAATGTTAAACATTGGCCACAATCCCCATTGGAAAGAGGGTGGCCGAGTTAAAGCACACGCATCCATCAGAAGTTAATATACCTCGATCACACCTCTTAGCTCCTTTGGAATAAAGGGCTACCACAATTCCCCCACCGCCACCACCCTGCCTGGGTCACCCAAAGGGTAATTGGGCTAGAATCTTCTAGACAATTTTTATTTTATTTACTTTGGTATTGAATTTGTCTTTTTCTTTATATATATTTGGCATTGTTAAGCATGGTTGTGAGCAAGTGATTATGAATAGAAAGGAAGGCGAGTATGGAAAGGAATACGAGTGTTATTTTCAATATAATTTTTGTATTCCTTCCTTCGACTGATGGCACCCAGCTGACTAGGATGAGGGAAGAAATTAATAATTAGAAATAATAATTGTTGATGTTTTACCAAAGTATGATAATGTAGCATCTTTTTAACTAGTGTTTTCTAGAGACGGGGACTAGGGTAGCCAAGGGGAAAGAACACTACTCGGGAGTTGACAACTCAGGATCAAGCCCACTGTGGGGCATTTGGAAGGGCATTCAGTCTTTATTCCCCAATCACACTCTTGTGAAAACTCTGGATTAATTACTGGATTGATCCCACAGACATGCTGACATGCCTACCTGGGATGGAAATGATGTATTTACTTATTATTATTTCTAGAGATCTTAATGGGTACAATTCTTACAGGCGGCGTGACTTTAGCTGGCCT